>JANZXR010011612.1:0-16237 GCA_027575705.1 Erythroxylum echinodendron
TCCTTAATTATATTTATTATTATTAAATTCCTTATTATTATTAATTTTCTTCTTATTATTATTAATTTTATTATTATTATTATTATTATTATTATTATTATTATTATTATTATTATTATATTATTATTATTATTATTTATTATATTTATTATTATTATTATTATTAGTAATTATTATTATTATTGAGGGGTATAAGTTGTGCAAAAGAAAGAGGGTTGTGTTTTAAGTATTTCTACTTGCATGGAATAGGTAAAGAGGAGGGGAGGGTTGTCTTTAGCTATTCCTTAATTTAAGGAATAGCTAGTCTTTAGGAATGCTATTCCTTGTGTCATAAAATAAACCAAACAAGAGAATGAGTAATAGGTGGGAATAAAAGGGTAATAGAATTTCTATTACCCTCAACCAAACACCCCAATAGTGTTTAACTCTCACACTCAAGTAAGAATAATACGAAAGTATTAAATAATCATAGGCAAGAGCTAAGGTAAAAATTAACTTTTATTACTTTCTCAAAAGTATACAAAGGAATGCTCTCTCTTAATATATTCTCCTTCTTTTCATCTATGTTGAGAAGCAAGACTCAAATAAGCTATTTATAATCACCTTTAGCCTTAGAATTTAGAATCCTAGTTGAACTGAACTAGCTAGATCACCTATATTCTTACCATATTTTATCACACTAACCAATTAGATGATACTCCATTCAAATAGGACTTTATCTAATATGATTTAGCTACATCACAACTAAGAGGATAAGCTATCACATTTAATTAGGAAACATACAACCATATCCATAATAACTCCATTATCTTTAGATGTTCCTCGCATAGTCTTTATGTTTTATAGTTGATGTATATTTATCGTGATTTTATCTGCTATATCATCCAGGATCTCCCCTTGATCTTTATTCGTTGACGATGAGTCATCCAAGATCAAAGCCTTTCATAACATACTGGTCTGAACCGATGCTTACTCATGTCAAGTCTATTAGTTATGATTTGTTTATTTGAGCACACATTAAGTTCTTAGAACTCTCACATGTTTTCTTCATGCACTTGATCCAACTAACCTTTAACTCAAGGGCTATCTCGAGCTCATCTTTTGTTCTCAAGTCTAAATTTTGCATCTCATCGCAGATTTTTACTGATGTGCACCAACGCAAGCTAGCACTCATCTAATCTCGAGCTTCCATCAATAATGTTTATTTTTCTTCCTTTCTCATAAATCTTTCTCTAGTTCCATCATCCCAAGTGCCAAATATAAGTCAAGGTTCGCCAATGCTCGCGCAATTATGTTATTAGGACCTATAGTGCTAATAAATCACCTCATCAGAAGAAATCAATGCCCTTCTCAAAATAATCCGTGGAACTCCTTCGAATGAGATTCTCTCAAAGTCTCCTTATCATTAACATATCTCTACTGTGCCATTTTCTCTCTCCATCGGATTTGTCCTTGATTTTGTTTAAATGCTCCTTCATAAGGCCTATAGTACCCAGTAAAGCACATTTATTAAGGTAGAGTTTTTTCCATCGAGTCATCATCTCCTTCTCCTTAATCCTTCACGACCATAGAATTCATTTGCTTCTCACCCACCTTCCATTTTGGGCATTCATAAGTAAAGTGTGTGTAATAGAACGTTTTTCATACTAAAGGTTAGAACCTTAGATTATCGCATGAGTCATATCATTTTAGCATTCATGAAATATATTTTATTCATATGCATATCATTATCATACACACATAAATTACGATTTCTTACACATTACAAAGATATTATATGCATTTAATTGACATATTCCAAGGTATGAAAGGCTTAAGATGATCATGATGTGAATTGTATATTATTTATATCTTGAAATTTGGTTTGATTGGTTACAAGTAGTAAATTTAGAATTAATTGTTACAACTGGAAAAAAATGATGCATGAATTAGATACTTTTATGCCTTGCTCTTAATGTATAAAAACCGTAGGTTATAGGTTGTTTTGTAGATGAATGAGATTGAATTTTGAAATACAATGAAGGTGAATTAATGTTAATGAAAGGTGCTAGTGTAGTGTTTTTGAAGGGGGAAAGAACTAGGATTACATGAATAATAGTGAATGAAAGTTTCTGTTTTGGTTTTTAATACATGAAAATTTAAGATAACTAAGCCTATAAATTGAGTGACATTTGACATAGATAAATGAATGACAATTGGGCATAGGTAATTAATTGACAAATGGAAGCAATAAATGATTGACAAATAGACTAGTAACTAGGTGACATTTGGCAACTTATTGAGGGGATAAGTAGCTTACATGCTTAGTGACATATACCATTATAACATGGAGACACCTAACATTTGATGAGTCAAGCTACTGCAGGAGTAGTTTATGTTGTCCTTATTCTTCTCCTTTTCATTGCTTTCACCACCGAAACACTCACACACTCTCACAAATTTTGAATTTTGCTTCAATTTCGTTCATAATCACCTCAAGATCCACACAAAAATCTGCTTGAAGATAGCTATACTTTGTTATCATCATTTTGCCTTTGTTGAAATCATTTTACTTTCACCTTGAATTTGTGATGATCTTGCATGCATGGAGGGCTAAGTTAACTTGATTAATTGTGGTGAAACTTGAGCTAAACAAGTAAGTAAAATATTTATCTTTATAGAATGTTATAATAGAAAGATTATGATGATTGAATTGGGATAGATTCTATATGATGTTGAGGTTGAAGATGTGCTGGAAAATGGAGAATGAATGGGTACTTTTCTGTTCTATTTTTCAATGTACAAAAACAATAGTTTATAGGCTATTGTATGGATGATTTAAGTTGGGATTTGAAGTATAATTGATGAGGAATTCATGCTAAAGATAGGTGTTATTAAGGTGTTTTCAAATATGAAAAATTATAGCTGTAGGTGTGTTAGAAAAAAAAGACTATTAATGACATAAGTGAGCAGAATTTTGTAAGCCTTAGTATAACCTTTATGGAAGTTAAATTAACTTGAAATGAAGTAAACTTAAAGGACGTGAAATCTGGAAAATTTTAGGTATTAGTGACGTCTCTAAGCTTGTAAAATTCCTGAAGTATTGATGGTAATAAAGTTACACATATTAGTGATGTTGATGACAAATTATGGAATTTTAATTTCAGTCTTGTGTATATGTTGAACCAGCTGAAAAATTTCACTCTAAATTGGTATATTTGGACTTGATTAAGTTTAGAAATGAGCCTAGATTTTTTCTTGATTAATTAGTTAAGAGCTTGATAAGTTTATTTAGTTAATTGATGTCATAATCTAAAGAATGGATGTTTTGATATGATTGAGTTCAAATATAAAAATTATAATTTGTTAAAGGAATAAATGAGTTCTTTTAATGCAAATATGATCTTAAGAACATGAGTAATATGTATAAGGTATGGATGAATAAGCATTAAATAACATGAGATATTTATGAATGAGAATTAGGTAAATGTATGAATATACATTGCTGGAAAAAGTTTGGTGAATGTATAGGTCTAGCTTGCTGAAATTTCAGATTTAAAGTAACAATTGTCTGTGTGTTATAAGAGGCTTTTGATCATGAAAATGTTCAAGGATAAATGTAAAGTATGGTTGATGAATTTGGAGCAAATCAAGCTAACTTAAATGTACATACCTGATTGCAAAATGGTAGTACAAAATATGAAGTTTAAATGGTCAAGATTTATGAATAGTTACATATCTGGAAAGGTTAATTGGGCATGCATTAAACATGACACATATATATGTGCTTTACTGAATATACATATGATTGATCAACTTACTAATCTGTGAGCTATATGTATGTATTGCATGACTAAAGAAGTACAAATTGATTGTCAGCATCCAAACATTATTGGGTCATCAAGGAAATAGCTTATTTGGAGCGTACTATGAGTTAACCTAGATGTTTTCTCATTATGACTGAATTGTTTTCGATTAACTTTTAGATATGAATCTGTTATTGATATGATTGTGATAATTCCAAAAATTAATGGTCCGAGGAGTTTGATGTTCGAGATTGTATTAGAAGTGCTTTCTAATTGTATGTGAATATGAAAAATGTGTACTCAATTGAATGTGAATCCGGACTCAGTTCTGATGAACGTGACAAATGAATATGTACATTGAATGAAAGTTATTGATAGCATATTAAGTAAATTGATGCATTCTATCACATTGTTATGCATGATTAGATAAAGAAGTTGTGAGAGTAGTGACCAGTGTAAAAAAGAGCTTAAAACTTAAAAATGTACACAAAGAGCCACAGGCTCAGTTATTAATGAGCCCGATATCTACAATAGATACGAGATAGAATATGAAATGAGCCTGGTATCTATAACAGATGCGGGACAGTAAATAAGCACTCGGTCACAACAAAGTAAAAATAAAAGTAGAGTCACATGTGCATTTGCATATATATATATATATATATATATATATATTATATCTTTACTTATATCATGTGAATGCTTGCGAAGAATTACTGAATTATATTAATATAGTGATACGCAATGTTTGTGCCATCTTGATGATATGAATGATCTGAGATAAATGATTGGATTATTCTGAATTGATTATATGAAATATTTGTAGTTCATGATATATTGTTGAGATATGATGTATATCGTGATATGGTATTCAGTATTGAATGACGTGATACATTTGCTGAATTGAAAAATACATTTGTGAATTTGGTTTATACTTGTGATATTTGTGTTCTGACTTGAATGAGCACATCGATAATAGTTCACTTATTGAGTTCGCAAACTCATCAAAATTGCAACCTTGATTTTCAAGTACAAGAGAGACCTGACTTCTAAGGTGATATAATAGAAGTCTAGTGTTGTCAAGTTCAAAACAAGAATGACTCAAAGGTCTGGTCAGCTGATACCTGTGGAGTTTAGATAGAATACTTTTTTTTAGCTTCTTCTTTTATGTTGAACTTTTTGTATAGAACTTTAAACTCCCAAATGTTATGTTATGTATAAACATGGACTATGAAATGTAATGACAATGTATGTAAGTTTTATTTTGTGAATGAAATGAGGAGTTTTGATCTTTAGAAATAATTATGTTCTGTATGATGCCATAATAAGTTGACGTGATTGCTTTAACATACCATTTTTATAGAGTATGTTCTTGAATGTTTTCTGGATATCGGGCATATGCTCTATGATAGTAGTGTGTTACAGTGTGGCCTTTTACAAATGAGACAAACAATATCTCGATTTGTTTATTTCTTAAACTTATATTGAGAAGATTTACATACAGTTTCCTTTCATGTCTCCAAGACATTCTATGTCTCACTATTTTTCTTACCCTTGTTAATTCGAATTAGTGGTGAAATTTACAGATTCAGCAAAGCATCTGCAACCATTATTGCGCTTAGGATGTCATTGATATTCTACCTCCAAAACCCCATTACTAATATGTATTGTTTAACGATTTCACAAAGCATACATTATTTCTCTACGAGAGGATTAACACTAGTAACAAGAAATTGTAGAATTGTCTTTTAATAGCGGACAAAGGACAAATATAAATTTAATTGTAATATTTTAATTAAGGAAATAGAAAGATTTAGGGAACAAGAGTGCATTTTAATGGAGGACAAAGGACAAATATAAGTTTAATTATAATACTTTTAAAAAGGAAATAGAAAGATTTAGACAACAATAACGCGGTCACCGGATGAAAATGAAAAGAAGTGAATTTGTCTTTACATATAAAATAGATCTGGCGATGACTCAAACGCTTATGACACGGATTAAGAAGAAAATGTCAGTCAACGCTGATAATGAAGCAGACCAATAACTTGGCTGAGGACAAGAAAAATCAGAGAAGTGTCGGTCAAGAGTCCGAACATGGAAAAGGCACAGGAATAGATGCTCGATTAATGATTTGGTATCCCAATTTCCAACTGGTCTTTCTTCAGTTTTGGTTACCAGTGATTAAAGAAACTAACAAACAAGCATTCAAAGACTTGTAGACGGAAAATCTCATCCTTTCATACATCAGAACAATCCTAAACTCTATGTTTTATCAGTTAGTCTTGTCCTCAACAAAAGCTAGAATTATTTTCAACGAATTTAGAAGCGGCAGGAGCAGGTGGTATAGCGAAATGCCAAAGCCTCCCCGCACCTTTCACTAGATACTTTTTACACAAAAACTCATTTGCAAAAGCCTTCTCTACCTTCCTGTCCACATCATGCAAGAATACATGTGTCACCCCAGCCCTTGTCCTTCCTCTCGACATCACCGCCGCCGTGTATATCGCCCCCATCCTCCCCGGAGCCTCCGCGAAATACCCTTTTGGCGCGTCTATCATTATCACGTCCCACTCTTTCTTGTACACCTCCTCCGGCAACGTACTTAGAGCCAACTTGCACTGTTTGTTGCCTTTTAGCCTCGCGTTTGGAGGCATGCAGTCTTCTTCTTTCTTGTACGTAGACAGAAGCTTGTTTGCTTCGGACAGCTTTGTCGGATACTTCACTAAATGTGCTCTCAATGTGGGGACACGTTGGATAATCTTGTGCAACCATTTGGGATCTTCTTCGAGAAACAATGTAGTGCCACCTGGGTTCAGTGATGCCCACATAAGAGAATCATGTCCAAGTCCGAAGACGAGGAAGTTGCATGGAGCAATGGATTGGAGAACGTCGAAAGAGAGGCGGATCTCGTCGTAAGATTGCTGAGGGACGGTACGCGAAGTGGCGTAGTGGAGGATTGCGAGGAGCTGCGTCGGTGTTGTCGTGTACTCGGTAATCTCCGGTGTGACGTAAGCGCTTGACAAGGAGCAGAGAAAATGGTTGGTGAAGGATCTTTTGTTAAACAAAAATTTGGTGGCGGTGAGTAGTACGACAGTGAACGTAGCGGCGATAATCAGAGGGACGAGCCATGGCTTTTCTGTCAAGGTACCGTGGCGATTGTTGCTACTCCTGGTGAGTATATAGGGAAGTTGAGGTTTCTTCATTTGAAGTAGTTTCTCCTGATCTCTCATTGAAGGTGGCAATAACTTTATTTATAGGGTAATTATATATAACGTTATTTGTAAAGAAAGAATGAGAAAGCTAGATGAGAAAAGTGGAAAGCATTAATCTTGATATGATGTTGTGAAAGAAACTAATGAAATGTGAAGAAGAGACCATTGGGATGAGAAAGGGAATGGTGCATGAGGGTAATCTGTTTCTATCGCTAATGAGGTGATGCGTGCAAGATGTAATAGGCCCCTTATTCCTTTTTCTTGATGGAAAGTTTCAGAAATCACGGCTATTCCTGTGCAAATTTTGCAGGGAATGTCATGCCTCCATCTAGAGATTACACGCTTTCTTCGGATTTAAGGGACAAAAAAAGATGTGAACTTTGAAGAACTAGGTATCGGATCTGATTAAATTAGTAATTAATATTGAAGAAATTCACCTAACAAGTAATCTCAATATTATGATTATCATCCCAAAAACAAGAGCTTGTTGGTCTAACTTGCATCATTTGCAATTAATACATAGCCAAAGAGAAAGGTCCACTTCTTATTGTTTGGTTGTAAAAGATGGAAAGTGGCGATCCAAATGATGATGTCCCAGCCTACACACACTTCTAACATGATTGATATACATCAAATATATGTTTTTTAGAGAAAAGAAAGCTGTTATGCTTAAGAAGATTGTAACAGCTTCTTGTTCACATCTACTTGGGCATTCTTAATAAATAAATAGGTGAGTTTGGTAGTGCATTTACGTTTTACAAACTTATATTCGAAACCAAGCGTTATGTCCCTTTGCAACAATTTGCCAATTCCATTTAGTAAAATAGTGTGGGGATCATTAGAAATGGCTAGGGGTATGAAACAAACATCTTGGTGCTATTTGAGTAAAAATACTAAATTAAAATATTATAAATAGTTTTATTTTAATAAAATAAATGATATAAAATTTAATTCATATAAATTGGTTTGGATAGACAACTTTGTGCAATTTAAATTTATTCTTTGTAATTTGTTAAAATAAAATTGTGAAATGATTTTATAGCGATTAAAAAATTATGAAATAAGTTGATGGAAAATTAAAAATGTCCTTCACACAATATATCAGATCTTTTTTTCTATTTTACTCAAATAAAAAATGGTTAGTTTTTATTTAAAGATATCACATATTATTAATCAGGATATGAGTTTCGTATCATATCGACTGTTATCGACAAAAAAAGTACAAAACTTGACTTATTAGTTCAGTATCAGTTGGTACCAAAAATTTCTTCTAGTACAGACTGATATTTAAAATATACGCTAAATATTAGCTAGTATCGTAAACTTAAAAAAATTGAAGTAACTAATTGCAAAAAAAACCTACCTATTAGATTTCTATCTCCCACATTTTTCATTTCTCCGTCTTTCCTTGTCTCCGGCTCTTTTTTCGGTGAGTCTCCTTCACATGTTGTTGTCGCTGGCCACCACAAACTCAGCACTACCCCGCCAGCTCAACACTACCCCGCTAGCATCTCTTTCTCATGGCTCACAGCACACCAATGTTGTCTCTTCCTCTGTGCCTTACTCTTTAGCTTCGTAGTTTGTTTGTCTGCTCATATGTCTTGATCTCCAGATCAACCCCAGCTGTAACATCATTTCTCATTTGAATTTCCAATTTTTTATTCAAAAGACCCCATGCCACATCATAGCAACCGCTTTAGTGTTTTTGTTGCCATTTTTACTTTTTACAGTCTACAACGTAATTAAGTTAGACTTGCAGAGGAAAAGAGAAGGCAAGCGTTGTCGAGAAATCAAACCAATGTAAAGAAGAGAATCTTATATGTACGAATTTGTATGTGATTTTACCTACTAGTTCAATCTTTAAAAGAGTGAAACTTGTGGAAGAAAATTCTGTTTCTCAGACAACAATTGGCATTGTCTTCTTTTCCTTTCTCTTCCTACTGTAGCTTGCAAAACAGAGAGCACTATCAGAGAAAACTACACATAAGAACGAAGGGTGAGTAGCACATATCTGGCTTGTCCATCTGATATAGAACGAAAGTTTGTCCATAGTAGCACAAATATGGCGTGTCCATCTTCTTCAAAAAAGGACGAGTCCTCTAGATCTGTTTGGAGATTCTTAGGTCAATGGTATGTTCTCGGTCTCTGATAATGAAGCCACACTCTCCATCTTTGTTATTGTTTGGGACATATGAGAAGAAGTTCACTCAAGGTGAGTTCTCTCCTTTGAATCCGGGTAAGATAAAAGGTTTGTTTCTTTTTAGTTAATTCGTATATGGGTTTATGACAGCAACTGAGTTGATTCTTGGCTTGAATTTTTATCGTTGAATTTACTTTGTTTATTATTATTTTTTAGGCTGTGTTTTTCATTGATTGCTTAGCACGCTATTTGATCTTTGGCATACTCTATACTCTCAAACACTGCCTTTTGAGCTCGTAATAATCGTTATTTGAACTCGTTTCATATTTTACTCCACACTCCACACTCCATCTGTGCTTCATTTGGATCAACTAAAGCTACGGTGAATTTGAATTTTCAAGTTCAAATGAGCAACTTTCTGGTTAACCCCTCCACAGAAGATGAGGTGTTCCATCGGACAAGGAAAAAATATAAATGACATCAGAGCGATACTGATCAGGTGCTTGGGATGAATGAAACGAACCAACTAATGGCAGATGGAAGTGGCCAATTTGATCTGAAGGCCCAACCCATTTCTTACAAAGAACGTTTAACGAGTCAATCTCACGGTGCTTGGGAGGATTGGACAACTAGCCAAGAAGATGATGAAATTATCATTGATGACGAAGTGTCTGATTCGGAGGATGGAGTAGTTGATGAATCAAAGTTGGTTATTACAAAGGATAAAAAACAAGTTCTACGAAGGCCATGGCGGAATTCTGTTATTGTAAAGCTCCTGGGAAAGGGTACTGGGTTACAAGGTTCTCATTTCGCGAGTTATTCACATGTGGTAGATTGATGGAAACTACAAGACCATTGATCTGGGCCAAGACTATTTTCTTCTCAAGTTTGAAAAGAAAAGTGATTATAAACATGTTCTAGATGGTGGTCCTTGGGTGATCAATGGGCATTATCTAACAGTGAGACAATGGACACCCCATTTCAAGCCAACTTCAGATCAGATCAACTCCATTAAAGGATGGGTTTGTTTTCCAGAATTGCCTTTGGAATGCTACTCGACTCTGGCTTTGAAGAGAATTGCGCCAATGGTAAGGAAGGTGATTTGTATCGATTCAACTACTCAAAGCGTAGTATGTGGAAGCTTTGCCCGTGTATGTGATGAGTTAGATCTCCTCAAGCCTTTGAGGTCTTCCATTCTTATTGGCAAATTTCTTCAGAGAGTTGAATATGAAGGTCTTCAATTGATTTGTTTCAAGTGTAGTAAATTTGTCCATAAGCGAGACGCATGTCCTGATGATAAGCAAATGATAAAACACAACGATAGAGGATCTGATCAATCTGATCAACATGATACAGCTGACAAAGTGACCAAAGTTGAGTCTTCGATGCATCCAACAACTTCACACCCTGATGAGAGTTCCTTCGAACCTTGGATGTTGGTCCTACGTCATTCTCAGCGGTTGTTGACAGGTGGAGCTAACAAAGGAAAGAATTCTATGGGGATTGATACTTGGCATAACTAGGAGAATAGATTTTCCGCGTTAGCAAATAAGTCTGACTCCATGAGTCAAGCTAGAGACGAAAACCATCAATCTAGGAAATCTGATGGTAGTCAACGAAAAATTACTTTCGCAGGCGCTCAGGTTTGGCGTCCTAAAGTTTCTACTGGTATTCAGATTTCTTCTACCGAATCTAGTAACGGTAATGGCTTTAAAAGGTCAGAGGAAAAATTTGAAGTCTCAACTAAAGGGAAAGCGATTCTCTTTCCATTTACACAGTTTATGGAACCACCGCCTGACTTTCATTTTTAAGCGAGCTTTTCTGCTGATGTGGTTTTTGAGGCTCAACGTTTAGATTCTCGAATTGGACCTTCTAAAAATGGGTCTACCTCTTCCACTTTAGCATAACCAATTATTAGCCCATCACATAGGCCTAGTTTTGATATTTTACAACAAAGCCCTATTGAGGTGTTCACTCCAGATCAAGCTCAGGATCGCTCTAAAGAGACCACTTACCCCAATATTCTTCTGCCAATTCATCCTCCTTCATCTGTCATAGGAACCTTGGGTAGTTCTAGTGATACAACTCTTATTGATCAGGAGAACAATGAAGATAAATCCGGAGATGTGATGTCATCCACTGCTGTTAAAAAGCAAGAGATGACCTTAATGATAAGGGGGATGAGGATGTGATGATGTATGGTTAAATTATATTGTCTTGCAATTTTTCTTTTGTTTATGACGATTCTTTTCTGGAACGCTAGGGGCGCTGCTAGTCCGTTTGTAAATGGAATATCAAGGAGCTTGTTAGAAGCCATAAAGTAGAAATTCTTATTGTCGCAGAACCTCAGATTAGCAAAGGGACAGTGGATAAGGTCATTTGTAATTTGAGGTTTGACGAGCATGCTAAAGTGGATGTGGTGGGTTTCTTTGGTGGTATTTGGGTGCTTTGGAAAAATTCAATTAGCAACATTCAGGCTTTTGAAATGGGTGGTCAGTTCTTGACTACTCTTATTACGTCACCTGAAAAAATTACATGGGGACTCATGGCAGTATATTCGAGTCCTGCGGCAGTTACTCGGTAGTTCTTTTGGGATTATTTGCAAGAGTTTTTAGATTTTAATGGACTCCCTTGGATTATTCTTGGAGATTTTAATCAGATTTTATCGAGTGAGAAAAAACAGGTGGTAATCTGGAACCTTTATCGCGCATTGAGGATTTTTGTAAGGTTGTTGCTATTCGAAAACTTATTGATGTTGATGCCCAAGGTTGTTGTTTTACTTGGTCTAATAAGCAATTTGTATCCGGACTTATTTGAAAGAAATAGACCGCGCCTTATATAGTGTGGAATGGAGGCATTCTTTTCCTGAGGCTTTTGTACATAATTTACCTCATGCTCATAGTGATCATTGCCCAGTATTAGTTTCGTTTAAGAAAAGGTTTGTTGCTAATCGTTTTGCCAGCCCCTTTTGCTTTGAAGCTGCATGACGAACCCATTCTTCTTTTTCTCAGGTCCTC
This sequence comes from Erythroxylum echinodendron, assembly GCA_027575705.1. Taxonomy (NCBI): domain Eukaryota; kingdom Viridiplantae; phylum Streptophyta; class Magnoliopsida; order Malpighiales; family Erythroxylaceae; genus Erythroxylum; species Erythroxylum echinodendron. The sequence goes on from JANZXR010011612.1 coordinate 12,158, forward strand.
TTTGCTAGTTGGAATAATAATATTAGGCTGTACTCAAATCTTCACAATGTCCAGCTTACTCTTCAGCATTGGAATTCACAAACATTTGGGAATATTTTTAAAAGGAAATGTGTTCTGTTAGCTCACCTTGGTGGTACTAAGAGAGCATTGGAATGTACTCCCAATCCGTTTCTTTTTGCCTTGGAAAAAAAGTTGAGTGCTGATTATAATGAAGTCCTTAATCAAGAGGAATTGTTGTGGTTTCAAAAATCAAGAGAGAATTGGGTTCAACTTGGTGATCGTAACACACGTTTCTTCCATATCACTACTTTAGTACGAAGGAACGTGAATCAGATTTATATGATTAAAGATGGCACTGGTAATTGGATTTGAGACGAAGTACAAGTCCGAGAGACAGTTCTTCATCATTTTTATCAATTATATTTGGCTGAACCTTTGCAGTTAAATTTTCGACTGGTTTGTCCAAGGTGTTCACAGCCAATCAAGGAGCGTTTTCTTTTGGATATTATTCGTATTCTACAAGCTGATGAGGTCCATGCTGCTTTAAAGCAGATGATCCCCTTCAAATCTCCTAGCCCGGATGGTTTTCAGGCGGGCTTCTATCAGGCTAATTGGCCCATTGTAGGAAATTATTTGGTTTCTTTTATCCAAGATGCCTTTACAAGAGGGAGTTTTGATGATACTCTAAGTTGTGTGTTAGTTTTCCTTATCCCTAAAATTGATAATTCAGAAAGGGCTGCTCAGTTTCATCCAATTTCTTTTTTTAATGTTTCGGTTAAGCTTATGTCCAAGATCATTGTGAATCACCTTCGTCCTTGGCTTCAACAGTTTATAGCGCCTACTCAGAGTAGTTTTATTTCAGTCAGAAGTACTTCAAATAATATTATTCTTGTTCAGGATACTATTCACTCTTTCTCTCAAAAGAAAGGAAAAAGTGGTGCCATAAAGATTGATTTGGAAAAGGCTTATGATCTTATTGATTAGGAGTTTTTAAGATGAGTTCTTCAAGATGCGGGATTTCTGTCAACCATTGTGTCTCTTATCATGTTCTGTATCACTTTTATAATGATGAATTTTCTTTGGAATTAGGAAGTCACTAATTACTTTAAATCGTCTAGGGGTCTCTATCAAGGTGACCCCTTATCTCCTTAACTTTTTGTTTTATGTCTGAATAAGCTTTCTTGCTTGATTGAACAGAAGGTAACAGTGGGTAACTAGAAGCCTATCAAACTGTCAAGAGGTGGGCTTGTTAGTTCTCATGTGATGTTTGCAGATGATTTAATTTTGATGGGGCGAAGCTTCAATTAAACAAAGCAAAACCATGATCGGCTGTTTAGATAAATTTTGTGCCTTTTCGGGTGAAAAGGTTAATGTTACTAAGTCCAGATTTTATGTTTCCCGGAACACTGCCAAGACAGTAGTAGACGGTATTCAACGATGTACAAGAATTGCCCCATGTGTTAATCTTGGATTGTATCTTGGTGTTCCCCTTCATATGCACCGTGTTTCTTAACTAATCTATAACCATATCCTAACAAAGATCAAGAAGAAATTGACTACTTGGAAGGCTGAACTCTCATTTACTGGTCGAGCCACTCTTGTGCAATCTGTCACTAATACCATGGCTACATATACTATGCAAACCACGAGACTTCCCATCGCTGTATCCAAAGAAATTGACTCTCTCAATAGGAAATTTCTCTGGGGTTCAACGACTATCAATCAGAAAGTGCCACTTATTAAGTGGGATATGGTGTGACGTCCACGTAAGGAAGGTAGCTTTGGGTTTTCGGAAAATTGCAGATATGAATTTGGCTTTGTTGGCTAAACTTGGTTGGAAACTTGAGACCAATGATAGTAGTTTATGGGCTCGTGTTTTAAAGGCTAAATATTTTCAAAGCTCCACCTTTTTGCAGTCGAAAATTAAACCTGTTACTTCTTATACTTGGAGAAGCATTTGTGCTAGTAAGCATATTGTCAATCCCGGCTGTTCAAGATTGATTGGGTGTGGTGATTAAATTGATAAATGGCTTGATAACTTCGAGTTGGCCTCGTTAATTGATCCAAATTCCCTGCCACCTTTTCAAAATGCGAAAGTCTCTTATTTCTTAGACAACAAAGATGATTTTCAGGATATTGTACACTCCTTCTTTGAGGAAACTCGAAATATTCTTTCTCTTTTCATGTCTGTTCGTGTAGAAAAGGACAGAACTATTTGGCCTGCTTCTCCCTTTGGTGTGTTCTCGGTGAGTTCAACTTATAATCTTCTGCTTGGGACATCACCGGTGAATTTCAACTGGAACTTAGTGTGGAAGAACTTGCCTCCTCGCATCAAGTTTTTCTTGTGGCTGGTAGTTCATAACCGATTGTTAACACGTGAAGCTTGTGTTCATCGCCATATCATTACTACAGCCAATTGTCCAGGATGTGAGACCCTTGTGAATCAATTTTACATTTACTTCGAGATTGTCAAAGGTTGCAAGTCATCTGGCCCCCTTGGCTCCACGGTCGTCGATTAGATGTTTTCAATTCTTTATCTCTTGTTGATTGAATTCGTGTTAATTTTTGCAACTCTTCTTTTATTGTTGCTAATAATATCTCCTGGGTTGACCTTTTTTGTTATACTTGTTGAGATTTTGTCTGGCCCCCCATGCTACTAACATCATCTGTGCAAGTATGCAGAATTGTTGCAGATATAGCACGATGCAAAAGGCCTTGGTGATGAAGCAGGATATGCTCATTGCTTTGAGTCTACCACCCATTGGTTGCATCAAAATTAATGTGGATGCATCAGCACTCACAAATTGGGGAGACATAGCGATTGGAGGCCTTGCAAGGAACGCTGAAAGAAGATGGATGTTCAGGTTTGTAAGGAGAATCGGTTGGGGGAATATTACGAGAGCTGAATTATTTGGAATTTATTATGGACTGCTGTTGGCTTGGAATCGAGATTTCCAAAATGTGTTTATTGAATCAGACTCTCTTTTAGCAGTTAACAAAGTGAATGATGACCTTTGACCTACAGATCAATTCTATCAAATTATTCGTGCTTGCAAGGAACTGCTTAGCGACTTCGGCAGTGTCGTGTTGTGCATACTTATCACGAAGCAAATATGTGCGATGACTACTTGGCTTCTTGGGCTTACGGAGACAGTTTTGATGTTACTCATTTTGATAATCACCTTAAACAACAATAACAACAACAACCAACAGAAATCCTGCTAAGATGCAAGGTCTAGGAAGGTTCAATACTATATAACCTTACCTCTAACTAGTAGAGAGGCTGTTTTCAAATATCACATATTATGATGTTACTCACCTTGACAATCACCTTAAACAATAATAACAACAACAACCAATAGAAATCCGGCTAAGATGCGAGGTCTAGGAAGGTTCAATACTATATAACCTTACCTATAACTAGTAGAGAGACTGTTTTCAAATATCACATATTATGACAAAAAATATTACTAAATATCAACCATGTAATAAAAAATTTGTATTTTGAAAGAGCTTTAATTAAATAAGTATTAAACTAATAATTGACATTAATTTTTTTACATTATCAATAACTATATCTTTTAAAAATTAAAAAAAAATACGTATTTATTGAAAGAGCATTTCTATATTTTCTCAAATTTATCAATAAGGCACAAAAGGCTGTTGATCATTTTTTTCTTAATAGAATGTAAAATGCTTGGTGCATGTATTAGTTTAATGTACAAATAATATACTTAGTAATTTTCGAATTGCTACCTCCTTTAAGGTGTTGTATATTTTGGATCTATATGTAATTTTCACACACACACATATATACAGCACTGCCCAAACAAAGTTATATAAACAGTTTAAATCAGTGTTTTGGGTTCCACACTGTACCGGCAGGAAAACTGTACCAGAATTTGAATTTTGGTATCGGGTTTAAATACCGGTCGGTACCGGCCAATACCGGTCAAATACCGGGTAGTACCGAAAATTTTAAAAAGTATAGGGACTAAGTTGCAAAATTTTCAAATTTTAAATTAACAAAATATAAAAAAATTAAAAAATTTGAATCTTTCTCGCCCACGTCTTCCCCTT
>JANZXR010011623.1:1749-16237 GCA_027575705.1 Erythroxylum echinodendron
GATCAGTTAACAATCATTCACTTCAAAAACTGAACAATCTAAAGGGTAGACTTTGATTATATGTGTTTAAGAATAAGATAGATCCGTAGGTTCACTCAGAATTTGAGAATATGTGTTTAAGAATAAGATAGATCTGTAGGTTCACTTAAACACCATTCATGATCAAGACATACCACAACTTTACATATAATTTCAGTTCTTCACCACTAGGATTCACATACATAATCATGAATCGAATGAATTTTTAAGGTTGTAAAGGGGCCAAAGGTTAAGATGAGATGTATTTGGATAGTTTAGTGAAAAAGTTATCAAAGCTAGTGAAGCAAGGAAAACACTAAACGTAAAATAAAGCTCAAAAATCAACATTCACTTAAAACTGGGTACCATCATCAATAATGAATGCAAAAACTTTGTTCCACTGTTTAGATTCAAGCTCGTACACCATAAATCATCTGAAGCCTAAGGAATTAGAAGGAATCACTCATAAAAATTGACGATAAAAAGATATTGTAACTATAAGGAGTGACCCTTTAAAATAACATCTTCCTTATTTACATCATAATCAAATCACCCTTTCCATACAACTTTAAGACGAAAGACTAATGTAAATGATTTTTCAAAACAATTCCTCTTTAATGATTTTATTTAAAACTTTCTTTTCTTTTCTTTTCTTTTTCTTCTTTTTTTACAAAAATTGAAAGAAACTACATCAACAATGGAATTCATTGATAAGATATACAATGGAATTTCATAAATTATAACCAACTTGCATATATGCACACCTCTACACTTATACTTTTTTGCATTTATAATCATCAACAATCACAAATGCTCCACTATCTTTAAGACTTAGTGAAAGGACAATCCCGGAGTTCTACTTTTGGATCCTGAGTGGAGCCCTCAGTGACCCCACAATAGTGCTCCAATCGATATTTGACTCAATCGAAGGGTTCCTCCAAAGCTAAGTCGTTCAACTATTTAAAACTTTTTATACTTTTTTAATTTAAATCACGGTAAATAGTGAGAATTTTTGTTATCATTTTATTAAAAATTTCAGCAACATAATAATTGCTTTTCTAAGATTCCTAAATTTTGAAAACTTGCATAAAACATTTTAAAACACTTATAATATTTCATGTACTAACTCAACTTCTAGAATGGGACCTCAGATCCATATCATAAGCAATCACAAAAATATAATTCTCAATATTTAAAAAAATCATCATTAAGGATCAAAACCCTCATAGTTCATTAAATAAAAGATATTTACAATTCCATAAATATTCATAAGATCACACTTTTGAACTCTTTCCAAAATAATTTCAAACATATCACGTACACAGCAAAAATAACACAAGCATAGCAGCACCTGACGATACAACTAATCCTTTAGTGGAGTCTCAGTTACTACAGCACCTATGCATACTTGGAGTGGTTTGTTTAAAAACATAAAAATAAGGATGAACTAAATGAACTCAATGAGTGTAATTAGTTTACTAAAAAAATTGAACTTTTCATAACAACATAGTTGCAATATTCCCATACAATCATAAAGTTCATAGTAAAGCATTTGTCATAACAATTTATTCATGCATCATCAAATCTAGTAATAACATAACTTTTTGTAAAACACGATTTCAATTTGTCTGAAACAATGTTTCGAAATGCCTTTTCAAAATTAAGCTCATCATATAAAATTTTCCATTTTAATAATAAAAAAAGGTGGCAATAAATTTTCTGAAAAATTTATATTAAAAATAAGTCATCCATTACAATTGGTACATACGATGCTTCTCAAATTACTTTTTAAATAACCATACGGTATCCCAGGCATAAAGTTAATGAGCTGGTTTTACATTGCTTACCCATAATAGGTTAACAATTATAAACTAGTAGTTATGGAGCTGGTTCTGCATCACTTACGTGTAACAAGTTAAGAAATTGGTTTTACACCACTTACCCGTATGTGCAGAGGGCAACTCATAATTTATTAAAAACTCTAACCATGGATGAAAACTCATCCAATCATTTCTATAGTTTTTCTTCAATTCTTTCATCAATAAACTAACTTCATAATGCCAATCATTAATCTTAAATCATCAGATAACAACATAAAACACTTTAGACAATAGATCTCACCTTTGAACAAGTTTGACCAAAGCTCCATATGTTAGTTTTCTTGATTTTTATTCTCCCAGTTGCTTTCAATGCAATCAAACTTACTCATTTTCTTCTTCCTCTTCACTTGGGTGGCTATAGAACCTTATTATATGCTTGATTGGAGGTAGAAGAGCATGAAAAATGCTTTGGATCACTTCTCTATGGCCATAGCCGAATGTCTCTTCTCCTTTCTCTTTTCTTTTCTTTTCTTTTTTTCTCTCTCCCTTCCTTTCTCTCATCAATGGTCATAACTCACCTTTCTCTCTCTTCTTTTGTTCTTCTTTTTCCACTTTCATGTGCACTCTCCGTTCACTCTCATGGATATATTAAAATAATGAAGCAAAATGTCTTAAGTTTTGCTTTTTATACTCATTTAATGGATTCCACATGTCATGTAATGTTAGAGCAATTACATAAACTTATTATGGCATCATACAGAACATAAGTATTTTCAAACATCAAAACTCCTTATTTCATTCACAAAATGAACTTACTTACATTGTCATTACATTTCATAATCCATGTTTATACATAACATAACATTTGGAAGTGTAAAGTTCTATACAAAATGGTCAACATGAAAAGAAAAGCTTTCTATCTAGACTCTGCAGGTATCAACTGACTAGACCTTTGAGTCATTCTTGCTTCCAAAATTGACAGTACTAGACTTTTATTATTTAACCTTAGAAGCTATGTCTCCCCTATACCTGAAAATCAACGTTGTAATTTTGATGAGTTTACGAACTCAGTGAGTGATCTATCATCGATGTGCTCACTCAAGTCATAACACAAATATCAAAAGTATAAACCAAATTCACAACTGTATTTCCAATTTTAACAAATGTACCACATCAGTCAATATTCAATACCATATCACAACATACATCATATCTCAACGATACATCATGAACTACAAACATTTCATATAATCATTTCAAAATAATCTAATCATTTAACTCAATCATTCATATCATCAATATGTACACAAACATTGCATATCATTAAATCAACACAATTCAGTAATTTTTTGAAATCATTCACATGATACATGTAAAGATGTGTATATATAAATGCAAATGTGCATGTGACTTCACTGTCATTTTTACTTTATTGTGACCGAGCACCTATTTATTATCTCGTATCCATTATAAATATCGAGCTCATTTCATTTATTGTCTCGTACCTTTTGTAGATACAGGACTCATTAATAACTGAGCCTATGGATTTTGTGCACATTTATGAGCTTTAAACTCTTTTTCACACTAGTCACTCCGGTCATAACTCCTTTATCTAATCATGTATAACAATGCGATAGAATGCATCAATTCTTATAATATGCTATCAACACTTTCATTCAATGTGCACAGTAATTTATCACATTTAGTGGATCTGAGTCTGACATTTAACATTTAGTTGAGTACATGTTTTCCATAGTCACATATAATTAGAAAACACTTTCAATACAATCCCGAATATCAAACTCCTCGGACCATCAATGTCTGCAATCATCACAATCATATCAATAACAGTTCAATATATAAAATTTAATCAAAAAAATTCAGTCATAGTGAGAAAACATCTATGTTAACTCATAATATGCTCTAGATAAGCTATTGCCTTGATGATCCGGCAATTTCTGGATACTGACGATCAATTTGTGCTTCTTTAGTCATGCAATACACACATATAGTTCACACGTTACTAAGTTGATCAATTATATGAATATTAAATCATGCATAATATATGTGTATGTGTGTGTGTGTGTGTGTGTGTGTGTGTGTGATGTTTAATGTATGCTCATTTTACCTTTATGGGTATGTAACTATTCATAAATTTTGACCATTCAAACATCATATTTGTATAATACCATTTTGCAATCAAGTTTTTACCTTTAAGTTAGCTTGATTTACTCCAAATTCACCAACCATACTTTACACTTATCCTTGAACATTTCCATGATCGAAAGCCTCTTATAATACATACACAATTGTTTCTTTAAATTTAGAATTTCAGCAAACTAAATCTATACATTCACCAAACTTTTTCTAGCAACATATACTCGTACATTTATGCAATTCTCACTCATAATTACCCTATGTTCTTTAATACTCATTTATACATACCTTATACACATTATTAATGTCCTAAAGATCATGTTTGCATTAAAAGAACTTATTTATTCCTTTAATAAATCAGAATTTCCAGATTTGAACTCAACCACATCAAAACAGTCCATTCTTTAGATAATGACATCAATTAACTACATAAACTTATCAAAATATTAACCAATTAATCAAACAACAATCTAGGCTCATTCCTAACCTTAATCAAGTCCAAATATACTAATTTAGAGTGAAATTTCTCAGCTGGTTCAACATGTACACAAGGCTGAAATTAAAATTTCGGAATTTGTCATCAACATCACTAATATGTGTAACTTTACTACCTTCAATACCTCACTAATTGAACCAACTTAAAGACTTCACTAACACCTGAAAATTTCCAGATTTCATGTCCTTTAAGGTTACTTCATTTCAGGTAATTTAACTTCAATATTGGTTACACTAAGGCTTATAAAATTCTGTTCACTAATGTCATTAACATTCATTTTTTTTTACAAACATACCTACAGCTCTAATTTTCCAGGTTTGATAACACCTTAATAACACCTATTTTTAACATGAATTCTTCATCAATTAGACTTAAAATACCAACTTAAATCATCCATACAATAGTACATAAACTACTATTTTCGTATATGCAAAAACAGAATAGAAAAGTACCCATTCATTCTCCATTTTCCAGCACATCTTCAACATCAATATCATATACAATCTATCCCAATTCAATCATCATAATCTTTCTATTATAACATGCCATAAAGAACAACACTTTACTTACTTATTTAGCTTCCAATTCCAGTTGAATTCATTAAGTTTACCTAGCCCTCCATGCATGCAAAATCATCCCAAATTTAAGAAAGAAATTGGATGGTTTTCGGATATGATAAAAGACAATAATAATCTGGTTCTTTAGCTATTTTGTAAATGGTAAAATCATATATTTGGTGTGGTAATTTGGCATAGCTTCAAGAAGAACACATAAGTGGAAGATAGAATCAAGTTTTGGTGGTGAGAGATGAGAAGAGAAGAAGAATGAGCTAGGTTGAAACAACTCTTGCTGAAACGTTACACCTAAGGTGCTAGATGTCACCATATTATATTAACATATGTCCTTAAGCATGTAAGCCACTTATCCCTTCCATAAGCTACCAAATTTCACCTAATTACTAGTCCACTTGTCACTCAATCATTTCTGCCATTTTTCAATTAGTTACCCATGCCAAATGTCACTCATTTATCTATGCCATTTGTCAATTATTTCATAGGCTTAGTCATCCTAATTTTCCATATGTCAATTTGTCTTGTCACTTGGCATTTTTCCTAGTCTAAATATACATTTTAATTCATCAATTTTTCGATTGTAACAATTAACTCCAAATCTACTATTTGTAATACACAATTCACATAATGATCATTTTAAACCTTTCATACCCTGGAATTTGTCAATTGAGTGCTTATAATATATTTGCAATGTGTATGAAATCATAATTCATGTGTGTATGCTAATGATATGCATGTGAGTGAAATGCATTTCATGAATGGTAAAATGATTTAACTCAGATGCAATACTCTGAAGCTCTAACCCTTGGTATGGAAAACGGGCTATTACATGTCACTTTCCTATTGGTTCGCTTTTAATGACTCATAAATCCACTAACTTCTTATAAAAATACCACATTTCCATTTAATGAATACAAAAAAGACCAAATTGTCCTTTAATGTATACAAAAAGACTAGATGCCTTTTAATGCATTTAATTAACTATCTAACTAAATTAAATCCCGAAAATATTCCACAATAGTCTTATCATCAAATTGACCATGATATACCCAAATTAAGGTCAAACTTATTGACTGGATGTTTAAAAAAATTTTTGAATTGGTTTAAAATTCTTAATACCTATTATTTTCCAAAAAGTTCATTTTAAGTCCTAAACTTTCAAAATTCTTGAAATCCATCTAATAAAAATTATTTCAATCTGTTTTAGTATCATTAGACTCTAATACATATTCCAGACATTTTCAATTATAATTTTTAATTTTTGGGGCTGAGTCCCCAAAATCACTATTCCAACAAAAATACTATTGACCCAGATTCGAGATACATCTAAAAATACTATTCACTGAAATTGTCTGGAGTTTATGCAAAGGTGTCACCTAAATCCTGAAAGCACATTTCAAGGCTTTTTAAAGCTCGTTTAGAATCATTCCGTAACTTTTCAAAGTTTTTGAAAAATTTTTGAGAAATTTTCAGTCAAATCTAGAGCCATTTTTAGTCTATCAGTGAACTCCATTATAACCTCAATAATACATTTAAATGCTTAAATTACTCTAGTATACCATAAAAAGAGCATAGTCTATAAAATGCAACACATTACACAGTATAATAATCGAACTAGGACATTACACTTAGGTAAGATATTTAGTTAGGTCAAGGGCTTGCAATGTGGTTATCACAAAAACAAAAGGCTAATAAAGCTCAAACGAGCTTAACAAAAGGATAAATCATATCAATAGGTAGGCTATTTTGTTAATGTAGCTTATAAAATAAAGAATGCCTATATTATTTTTATGTTAATGCACGTGACAAAAATGTGGTCTCAAATAGAAAATCAAAGCAAAGTCATGATGTACATATCAAAATGGTTACACAAGAACAAAAGTTAATGAGACTACTACGTATATGTAAGTCAATAAAGGCTCAAAATCTTAAGTTTCCATGAATTTTTCTAGTTAATTCACTCTCCAATTACAACTATATAGTCTTAAAAAGCAATAGAAAAAGAGAAAATGTTTATTTAATTGATTGATTTTTAACCTAAAAAACACATAAGCAACACACAAACTTTTAAAAAAATGATAACTAAAATCCCACCCCCATACTTCAAACTTATATTGTCCCCAATATAACATCAAATGTAAGAAATGACGCCTTAAAAAAAAAGGGAAAATGTAAATGAAAAGAAACTAACTTCCCATGGGTTGCCTCTCAAGCAGAGCCTTTGTTTATTGTCGCTAGCTTGACTCCATGCTTTCCTCCTCAAATTACAAAATTATGGTCTTTAGGTGTCACAACTTCTTCTTTTTCCAGTTAAGGTTCTTTAGGATAGGGCTAGAGTTGATGGCCACTCACATTCGGTGTCTTCCTTACCTCTTAATCTCTATTAAATCCTTACACTCTTAAAAGATCTCCAATATCTCTTCACCTTTTTCCTCCTTGTTTAATTTTTCCACCCTATTAGGTAACGGTGAAGGGTTAGTCTTAACAATAATTAGGGACTTAGTACTTACCTTTGAGCTAAACGATATATCCCTTTTTCCTTCATACTCATTATTAACTTCTTCTTTACAACAAGCAATCCCTTGAGTAGTCTTCTCCATATTTTTTGAGCTAAATGATATATCTTTTGTTCTTCAAGCTCCTTCTCAATTTCGTCTTCATTAGCAATCCCTTAATTAGTCATCTTAAGATTCTCAAGCTCCTTTCCACTCCTTAAGGTTACCACGCCAACGTTCTTCAGCTTCACCTCGATTGAGATGGCCGGTTCTCTTTGCTTTGTGATTCTATGTGGTTGATAGTTAACACCATCTGACCCATCAGGCTTACCACGTTTAAGAATCTAAACCTTGCATCGCACTGGAATTATTTCACATCCTAGTAAAATTGCAAAGTATTAGTAGCAATATACTTAAATAAGCTTTCCAGAGATGTACTTAAGTTGGAATAAGAGGCTTCTAGTCTACGTGGGAATTGATGTGCATGTTACATTCTGTCTAAGGAGTAGTTTTGCTGGCAATCTCCTTTATAACTAAGGTTAGGGGATCTCTCCAACTTGAGTTATAGGATTAGTAATATGGGTTATAGGTAAGATTTCCACCAATAGCATTAAAATACTCCAGTAATGACATACTCCCTTCTTAGTTTCCTTTCTATAAACAAACACTAAAAAAATGAAAAAATCAATAAATAAATATAAAAATAATTATAAAAATATATATATAAAAATACCAATTGAAATCAAAAGTAAAAATTAAAGCACCACATTCCACGACAATGGCCTGAAATTCTTAATGCGTGTCAAATGCACTAGAAAATAAAACCTAACCCTACACAACTAAATTTTATAGCAGTGGTGAGTAGGAATCATATCCACAGGGAATGTATGTGTAGGTTTTGTAATGAAAGGAATTGATATTTAAGTTAGGGGGTTGGTTGGTTTCGAATAACAAAATATAGTAAAATTAAACTAATGAAAGAAATTTAAATTGAATAATAAGAAAATGATAAAATTGATGAATGAGTTTGGAATTCAGTTCTCGGTTCAATCAGGCTACACACAAATAAGTTCACTTAATCATCTTGTTGATCTCGTATTCTCCTAGAAACTATTAATCATAGGTTTAAAATAAGCTCTGTTAACCCTGGTTTTCCCTTAAGTCATGTTTATTCAAAATGAGCTCTTTAACTAAATATAACTATTAAACAACCTAGAATAAGCTCTCAAGATTTAATAGTACAGTCGCAATACAAACTAGGAAAATAGATTAATCTAGGCAATAACCACACAAGCTCGGATTATTTAACCTATGTTATGTTATTCCTAATGATTTATCACCATTAGTTTACCACAAATGAATTAAAAATAAAACTATTACGTATTGTATTCCATATTTTGGAAATGGGTTCATACATAAACAATCCACCAAGAACAAGAATATTAATCTTCCATACTTGAATACCGAAAACAATAAGCAAAGAATAGAATAAACAATCTCTAAAGAGAGAGAGTCAATAATACACAATGAAGAGATGTTCAGATATGATCCTCGATTTTGAGTTCACCTTCGAATTAGAAAGAAGAAGGATTAGCCCTCCACGGATCTCAGAGAAGTTAGAGTTTTGCTACCTTTAGTATTCTAAAAATGATTCATGTCTTCCTTAACGGCTCATATTTCTATTCATATGAAGAACTAGGCTTTTGTGAAGATGTATGGTTTGATGCACGACTGTGCATCCAACCATGCATCACCAAAACAATGCTTCTTTCAAAATTACGCACGGTCGTGCATCTTACAATGTATTATAAATTCTTCATTTTATTGCATTTTCTTGTCCCATCTTCACTCTAATCCATCTCCTTCTTATTCCACAAATACAAATGAGTTTGAAAATCAAGAGGATGTCAAGGAATCTGCTTTTATCTCATTTTAGCTCCTATGCTTCCAACTTGAACCTAAAACCAAATGTGAACGAAAATGAGTATCTTAAGCATTTCATAATATTAATCACTAAGTATTAGAGAGTCAATATATAATCAATTAAGCATACATCATAATATATATATGTACTTTATGTATTGTAATTAAAGAAGTATTAACCTTTTCAAAATTCAAATTTCAAGCAATGAACAAATTATAAATACTTTCATGGTTTAAAACAATAAAAAGGCTTCAAGAAAAATAAGCTATAAGCTAATGATTTGGTAATATCAATGAAAAATGCTAAGGATCAAAATTGGTTAATCCTATGGGATAAAGTATGGTGTGGTAATTATAAAAAATACAGGCTAAACAAATGTTGAATATAAATGTCTTTATCATTTCAATGCTTCTAATTTAACATATGTGGTGTCAATATGTATAATAAATGCAAGGTTTAGAATCATCTAACTATGCATGATAACACATGTGAAAGAACGAAAGAGCCTAAAAATTGATGTACTTTTTTCTTAGTCTTAAAAGCTCACAAAAAAGATGTTCTTATGAGTGTAAATACAACTTTCATTCCAATTGACTATTTCAATGATTACTAATTATATGAATTATAAAAATAAGTTTATTCTAACTTTCATCCTATTGCATACTAATTCAAATTAATAATCAACTATGAAATAATGTATCTATGGATAGATTTTAACAAATCTAGAATATTAGTTAATAAGATTTAATAGCAAAGATTATTTTTAAGCTTAAGAAATTATCATCCCTTCCTCACATTTAAAACTATATTTTTTTTTCAATGTACCCAATGTAAGCATATCGAAATAAAAATGAAGAAAGTGTAGGAATTTTGTTACTTCCTCCAGTAATAAGAATTTCAGATCCTGATTTTAATGAGGGATCCATCTGATACTAGATACAATTATCCTTGCAAAATATAAATGAAAAGGGATTAAAAAAGATAAAAGGAAATAAAAATAAAACCAATCACTGAGAAAGATGAAATAATATTAACACTAATATGTATAAAAGACAAAATAACAAAAAAGGAAGAAAAAAAGAAAAATACACAATTAATGAGAAAAAGATAAGAAAAAATCTAAAATTTAACAATCGCCATTCTCTTATGTCTCTGGCCTACTCGTCGATGGAGGGTCATTGGGTTATTGATCCTCAACAGGAGGAGGAGTTAATGATCAAGTACCTGCACCAGAAGATGGAGGTTGGTAAGTTATGCCCTGATGGCTCACCATTAGCAACAGTAAATCCTTCATCTATCCAATAGAGTTCTCGAGCTTTCATATCTACTCAACCATTTATGCCTATTGTATTCGGATAGTCATTTGAGTACCCATAAGTTTCCCCAACCGTCTCTCTGACCGAGCTATCTTCAATTGGTCAGGGTGTGGTGTCCTCACCCTTGGAACCTCCATATCATCCTCTTTACATGATGCTCCTCCTGTCTCGGATGTCGATGCGGTGGCTGCTTTGCTATATAGGACTCCTTTCTAGCTCCTCCTAATGCTACTAGCTCATCAAGAACTCTAATAAGTCTATATGTTTCACTTGTAGGTTCCTACTATCTACTCACCATGTGCATATGCTTCATGATGTCTAAGTTGAGTGTAGCCATAGTGCCTACCAGTTGCATCAATAGTAATTTATCAAAGATCTCTATCCTCCATGTAATTCTAGTCACAAAAGGCTTGATACAGATCGTACTAACTTTCCTTTCCTCACTTTAACTCCTGATAAATTAGGCTAATGCATGCCCTAGGTATATTGTCATCCTCTTGTTTATGATCAATAGACAAAACATATCTAAGTTGTAGAAGATGTCGTGGCTATCACCTCATCCGCTTAGAACTCTATATATATATTAGAACAACGTGTGTAGTAACATTGATGTCTTAGATTTTCTTCAGTCGCAGTCTCTATCATTGCTAATTATAATCTAGAATTGTCAAGAAGACATTATATATGCTTAGTTTATTTGCAAGGTCAAGTATTTTTACGTCCCTACAAACTCTAGGTCATATAATCCCATAGTGATGGAGGATTTTGAATAACTCATTTAGACCATCTCCCTCGTAGTTGAAACTTAATTATATTTGGTCTATTCCAATCATGTTGTCCTTTTTTCCTTAAAGAACATAGAGAGCACCTCGAGTGTTAACTCCCAATAAGAGAGCTCCACGATTTGAAAAAATCTAGAATATGCTTCAACATTGAGAAGGTCCCTAACTTACTGAACCAAACTGACCTGCCCTAGCACCTCCTAGTTGGTGCTTTGAACCATCATGAATGTCTTGTCCTTAAGACTCTAATATTGCTAGTCAAAGGTCTCCACACTAAACAGTAGCATTAAAGGCTACTCAGGTGGTTGAACTGAGTGAGCTCCTCTTAAGTCTCTAGATGACACCTTTCCTCATTATCACTTTTGTGGTACTTCTTTTTTGCGTCGTGGTCTTGTCATTGTGCTTAAAACATTAAATAAGCTTGACAAATTCAAAAATAAATTATGAGAAAATCCCTTTTCCCCACATTTAAAATTTATTATACTAACTAAATTATTAAACATGAAAAAAACTAACTAACAATGAAAATTAAAACACATAAAATCAAAAATAAATTAACACAAATAAATAATTTAAATTATATGACATAGTTAAAAATTTACTAACAATGTATAGTAGACTTACATAATTTCCTACACAGTCGTGTAGCTAATTGTGTAGGTCACTAAATTGCAACCTTTAGTGGACTTTTGCGGTTTATTACACAAGAATGTATCAAACCGTGTAAGTCTACACTAGCGTGTCTAAAGAGTTTGTAACTTTCTGTAAACACGTGCAATATGAAAATAGATGAACAGACTTGAGAAATATTGCACTTAAAGTTGTAAAACTTTAACACGCATACCCTAACATAATCATTATCTGCTACCTCTTCAAGATGCTTAATTTTCTAAACTTAAAACATATCAAAACTTAATAAAATCCTATTCTAACATCAAAATATAAACAAAACAAACTAAAAATTAAAAATAAAACCTAAACTAATCCATGGGTTACCTCCTATGTAGCACTTGGTTAACGTCGTTAGCTCGACATACCCTACACGTTACCATCATCCCAAGTCTATAATCAGTGACTTATGTCCACTCTTTTCTTCATATAGTAGTTTTGTAACTAGTAAGTAAGCCACACATTGCAAGAAAATGATAAAAGAATAAGTTATCAAATTAATAAATCTGTTCAATTACAATAATGCACTTTGAAATAACAAACTATTAATAACATAGGGAGCAATAAAACTCCCTAAATCTTGGGTTGACATAAGTAGTTTGTCTTGGAAGAAGCAGGAACCATCTGTACTTAAGGTGACTATCAATGACTTCCTTAATTGGCTTCTCTTCTTGTTCTTTCTTGTTTATCTTTTCCAACTCTTCTACTTTCTCTTCCTGGACAAAGGTTTTCTCTTCCTCTTCTTCCTCTTTTTCTACTTCCTCTATCATATGTTTGTCATTTTCTTTTAAAGTAGTAGTTACCTCCTCCTTTTCTTGAGATGCAACATCATTCATGAAGCCGACTTTTTTCTCTTCTTCACCTTGAGGCATTAATAAGCTCAAATATATAATGTATTATGCTCAATGTGTTCAAGTGATGAAAATATCTCTTCAAATTCACATCGACTAGTTACACTTTTAGCAAAGTCTTATATTATTTTATCTGTATTATTTTCTTCTTATTGTTGTTACTGTAAATATTCAGTTGAAGCATAACAATTCTATCCATAAGCATAAAGGTTGCTACCGGCATTAAACAAACATTGTATGAGAGGGAAAATATAATTTAGGATATACTTTATTTTATGATTCTTATCTCTTGCTTTCCATTGTGTTATATGTTTTTCTTTTGTTTCTTTTGATCTCCTTTTCTGATATTTTGCAAGGATGTAGTTTTTACTATTGAATGGATCAAATATCAAGGACAAAATCACCATATTTAAGAAAATACCGCTAAACTTTTCCATTATTTTATATATTGTATACATTAATGACTATGTAAAACTTTAAGTATGGGGAGAGGTTAAATGAATCTTTAATGATTTCTTTAAGCTTATTAGAATCTTGATTAAATTTTATTAACTAATATCTTGAATTGGTTAAAATGTTTCCATTGCTAATGTGTTTCATTGTTGAATTGATTGAATTGGCATGTAAAAGGATGATAGTTATAATAAAATTGATTTGCTAAGTCATATTTTAAGTATTCTTTGAGATGATCAAATTAAATTAATATTTTTTGTATTTTTTTAGATGATCAAATTAAATGAAATTACATACTATTTACACATATAATCCCATATTTTTCATGAATTTTTGAGTTTGAGAGTGAATTTTAAAATTTTTAAGCTCTTGTTATTCTTTCACGTTTGTTATTATTGCGTAGTAGAATGATTATAGAACTTGCTTTTATTATCCATATTGAGATCATATTTGTTAAATTAGAAGCATTAAATAACTTGCTTTAGCTTATTTCTTTGATAATTACCACACCCATAAAATTATCTTTTAGGAATAACCAAGTTGAGCCTTAGCCTTTTTCATTAATTATACCCACATATTAACCTTTATCCCATTTTTCTTTAAAGCCTTTTTATTGTTTTGAACCTTGAAGGTTATTTACATTATTTACTTATTGAGATTTGAATTTTTTGAAGGGTTCATTATTTCTTTAATTATGGTACTAAATACTCAATTATTATGAAAAAATTATTATATGAGTATACAAATTTTTTTGAATAAGTTTATGGTACCAATAGAGTTGCAATGAAAGGACCTGTGTGTTTTGGAAACAATTCGTGTAATTTCTTTTTAATAAATTTCCTTCAAACTAATTTTCTGCCATTAATTACCCTCAAACTAATGGTCAAATTGAATTAGTAAATAAGACTTTAATTATATTATTTCATGTTATCATT
>JANZXR010011673.1:0-16232 GCA_027575705.1 Erythroxylum echinodendron
GAGCTGAGACTAATAAAGGGGAGTTTTGAGAAGATAATCCGAAAGTGATCAAGGTGTTATCTCTAGAAGATAACTTAAGCAGTAAGATATTCTACATGCATGAAAACTTACGTAATAAGATATTCTGCAAGCATGAAAGTGACAGGTATCGGTATCAGAGGAAGCATGAATAATCATGTATAAGGAGTTAGGCTCTGGAAACGGGACCTAACAGATGTGGTATCAGAGACATGAAAGCAAGTTTGAGTCAGACTCTGGAAACGAGGTCCAATAGAGTTGGTATCAGAGCAAGTAAGCAAGCAAGAGTTAGGCTCCGAAAGCGGGGCTTAACAAATCATGCTTTGTCCATACACATTCTAGAAGTCCATGTGGGGCAGCTTGTAGAGGCAATGTCTACTCGATATGTTGGAACTCTTCCAAACAACACTGAGTCAAACCCAAAGGAACGTATTATGTTTATAAGTTAGACATAGGACGAGGAACTAGGAAAGGTAGAAGTTGGAGGAAAAGGTCAAGTAGTTGAAGAAGACCTTTCGATTGAGCCTGTGATAGAGTCAATTTAAGCAACTCAACAGGTATTTCCGTTGCTTATTGCGTAGCAACGAGAGTTATATGTAAAAAGGAAAGAGAAAAAATTATGAAAAATTAAACATAACAAGATCGAGAAGTGATTGAATAAGTACAGTCGAAGCTCAAACAACAGCAGTCCGTCAAGAAGTAACCAATGGAAGAAAACCCCAATATGGCTACGAAGAAAGATGACCCAGGGGACTTTTTGATCCCCTGTAGTATCAATAAGATCATTATAGACAGGGAATTCGTAGACTTAGAAGTAAGAATAAATATGATGCCCTATACTTTTAGTCTAAAATTGGGGTTAAGGGAGTTAGTGCCCACCAAGTTTTGGGTTAAGACGACCGATAGAACTTCGTATAGATCGATGGGAATCACAGAAGATGTGCCAGTAAAGGTTTGTAAATTTACCTGCCCTATGGACTTCTATGTTTTGGACATCAGTGAAGATAAGGATACCCCCATATTTCTTGGAAGACCATTCTTAGCCATTGCGTGCTCAATTATTAATGTTGATGGGGGCAAGTTAACTCTGCGACTAGGGAAGGAGCATATAACCTTCAAGGTGACCATTAGAGAGTAAGAAACTCCTTCACCTTTAATGGATCTCAAAGACACCAAGACTCGAGGCAAATGAGAGGACATAAAGGATCTTCCAAATGCTTTCTAAAAGAAGTGCTCGTAAAGGAGAAGACGAGGCAAAGAAAATTGCAAAGACAATGGTAATTGCTGTATGGTAGCTAAGGTACAGACTTTGAAATTAATGACGACGCTACCATCGAATCATTCATTCCAACTAATGTGAGCTTAAAGGAGCATTGAGTTACTAACATAAAAAGCAGCACTACATGGGAGGCAAACTATGGAAAAAAAAGGTTTCGTGTTGAATTTTTTTAGAACAATTGAATTCTGTAGTTAGGTTTATTTTTATTTTCGTTGAATAAAAGTAGAAAAAAGAATAGGATTTTGAAATCACGAGAAGATTGTGCAAACATAATGAGAGAAGTGAAAAAAAGATATAAAAGAATTACGGAGTGAAAGAGAAAAGACTAGAAAAAGAGAAAACGAAGGACTTCGGTGTTAGGATACAGCCGCTGGGCATGATCGTGGCTTAGCAGGCCACAATCATGGCCTACAATTGAGCATGCGATTGGTGGTATGCCGCATGCCACGATCGTGGCCTGCGATTATGTAGAAACAGGGTAGGTGTGTTTTTCTAAATGGAATTTTTACCATTTTATCCTTTTTACTACCTACATATTCAGTTCTTACTTCTTTTTCACTTCTACTTCATTTTCATTCATCTCGCTAGAATTCAAGCATCCAAACAATCTCACCTCTCACTAGAAATTTTGACCTTTTGAAATTCTTCCACATTCTACCTAATCATGCAACGTATTAAGCAATCAGCCTGATGGGAAGCTTATAGAGAACAACAAGTTGCGGGATGGGGGAGAAGGAACCGAGCAACAAAATTCAAAGCATCATTCCCCATTTATACTGAGGATGAAGGTATTGATTTTTGAACCCTTCATTCTAGGCAAATTTTTGTTCCTAAATACTTTGATGTTGACATATTAGATAGGCTAGAATTGCATCAACAAGTAGAGAACCTAGCTGAGAGAATCTAGTGGGGCCAGTTCATACGGGTCGAATTTCCTATTTATGAGAAACTTCCACTAGAATTCTTTACTACCTTGACCTTTGAGTCTAAGAATACCAAAGAATTATGGTTTATATTGGGAGGACGAGCATATGAATTGAATGTCGAAATTGTATGTGAGATGTGTGGATTTCCCCATCGTTGATTAACATGATGATTTTCTTCCTTCCCATTATTGGCATGAGCTAACTGGAAATGAGCGATTCCACAATAAGAATGCACAGAATAACATTATCCAGTTCCATGAACACTTGCTGCTTCACAAATTTATGTATCAATTGGTTTATGACAAGTTAGAAACCAACAAGTATTCCACCAAGGAACTTTTCATATTGTGGTGCATGGAACATAGTATTTGGGTATGCATATCCAAGCATGTACTTAATGCCATTGCTACAACTCCACGCAAGCAGAGCAACCATCTTAGAATGGGATATATAGTGTATGCCATATCGGAACATTTTAGTGTGGAACAGAGAGGGTTACTAGTTCACCTCCCTGACTTCCTTAACCATCATCACTTATTTCGGGCAGAGATCATACATTCCACAAACATGAGTCTGCAGGATATCAACGAGAAGACACCTGTATGGACTAGGGAAGGTCAAGCTAGCTCGAGTTCAGCGATACCTCGACAAGAGGAATGAATGAGTAAAGAATCGGAAGAAGAAGAAGAGGAAGAGGAAGGTTGGAAGAAGGTTTTGGATGTAATATCTGAAACCAACAGAACACTTACGGAGATGGTGCGCCCATAACGACTTAAAGTCGAGATATCTGACGGATTTATTGATATTTCGAGTCTCAGGGTGTTCAATTGCCACCTTCGACACCATCACCATCACCACCTCCATCTCCTTAGGATTTCTGTCTAACCCAATCTTTCTTTCCCAAGTTAGCCTTTAGTTCTATTTTGTTTTTATGTTTTATTTTATTTTTAATTTTATCTGATCTTTATTACTTTAATTTTTTTCATTACCCTTCGTTTATGTGTTTGTGTATGCTTCCTTCTCACATTGAGGATAATGTGTTTTTCAAGTGAGGGGAGGGATTATGTGTTTTGTTTTTGAATGTGATTTTGCAAACTGTATGATAGTTATTAGGTTACATTATATGAAGTATGTGAATGTGTCAGTGGCTTAGATTGAGTGAAATTCTTTTAATTTTGGACATAGTCTATTAGGTTTATGAACGATCATTAGCCTACGAAATTCGTGAAATAGGGGGCCCTTGGATAAATATACAGCCTATTTATGACTTAGTGCAAATTTGGCACCCTTTAGATTGTCACATTCATTCATAATTTGAGATCTTTTAGCATAAGTAGCTTAACTAGTAGTTTTTTTATAAAAACAAATACCTAAAAACAATAAGGTAGGAAATAAAAATAAAAAATTTTTCTGTTAGTAATTACTATTCTGTTGACCTTCGGGTTATGAATAGAGCTAGTAACCAGTTAAAAATGTGATATTAGCTAATCGGACCAATACGCATCACAAATGTGTGCCTTCACGTAAAAAGGCTATAATGACATTTCAACCAAATTGTTTAGTAAAATGACTTAGTTAAGTAACCAGATCGACATTCATCATAAATGTTTGCCTCTGAGTAAAAGACTAAGTCCGATTTTAAATAAATAGATGAATAAAACCTACCAGACCTATAATAAGATCGAATTTTCATAAAAATGTATTTAGGAACAGTTACAAAGTCTGAGGGATCAAAAATTATTAATTTGTATGTATAATTGAAAAGGGTAAATATGTTAACACTTAGGTTTCGATTAAGCTGTATATTTAGTTCAAAGCCCCTAGAACATATTTTACATGTTAATGATTTGAAATGACTGAATTAAATTCATTTCATGAAGATCAAGGCCATTGCCTCATTATTGCATTGCATGTTTTGTGATTGTTGTATGTTGTTGTTTTATTTTCTTAAGGACAACCAAATGTTTAAGTTTAGGGATGTTGATAGTTGTCAATTGCATGATATTTTGGGGCTTAATTTAATTATGTATTTAGGGTGAATTTGAGTGTTGAGTGTGCATTTAGGATTTAATTATTTTATTTTGAGTGTTTTAATGTTTTTATAGGTTAGTATGAGTATTTGAGCTTAATTAATATATTTTTAAGGTACAGTGATGTGTTTGTTAGTGTTTCAGGCTAAACGGTAAAGAACGGAGAAGATTCTGTGCCAAAATCGTAACAGAGAAGGACGACTCAGTAGCAGCCAAGTCACGATCATGCACATGGGGCCACGATTGTCATACAAAGGTTAAGGCGCTGGCCATGATCATGGCAGGCAGGGCCACGATCGTGGCCTATGTGGGGCTGATAGAAAAGTTCAAGCTTCGCAAGATTTTTTGAATCGTTTTGGTCCCAACTTTGACCTAGAGCCTTAAAAATATAAATAGAACATTACAAGTGATAGGCAGCGATCTTTAGAGATCCTAGAGAGTTGTGCAAGAACGCTTTGATTTAGCCAATTTTGAGAGAAAACCTAGGGAGAAATCAAGAGATTGAGGAAGGAGACGAAGGAAGAGAGACACGGAGACAAGCTAGACGTGATGTACTTCCCATAATAGGTAGATTCCTACTGCCATCGCCTCCCTGACTTCGTTCTTGACGTATTTTCCATTTATTTCAGTTTTATTCATGTATAGGATTGAAATAGGTGTTGATAATCGTTTGTGTTGAATGTCGAGTTTATATTTATACTCACCTTTGGATCTTGATTTTTGAAATTAATAGAAATCAATTGATTGTGTTTTTATTGATTTAATTCGATTTCAATTCTGCTCTTAATAACTTGGCAATAAACTGATAGGGTGAGCTGGGTAAAAATAATCAATTTGGGCTAACAAGAGTTAAGTGAATTGATAGGTTAAAAATTGAATCAAACTGATAGAATTGTGTAAGGAGAGATTGAGCATAGGTTCCCAGTAGGTTAATAGATAACTTTGAACTAATTTAGGTTTTGGGTCAATTGCGAATCGAGAGACTGAAATTCCGTAATTTAAATTAGGGATCATCAATTAAAGTTAAGAATTATAACTCGAGAGAGAGTAATTCACCCTCGGACTGTCTAGACCCGTTATAATTGGTTAGGTTTCCATTAATTTCGAATCAAAATCCCCTTTCTTTCACTTGGTGATTTCTAGGTTAATTTTGGATTGGGTTGTGTGATTGCTATTTTGTTTACACTTCGGAATTTTAATTTCTCATAATTGATTTTTGATTGATTTAGTTTTTACATTAGTTATTTGTTTAGAATTATTGTAGTTTAGGATGAACTTAGATTTTAGGAGAAGATTAGGCTTCCTTGTGGGATCTACACCTTAGTTACTATACAAGCGACCCATGTGCTTGCAAAATTTATTAAAGTTATAAATAATAAAACTTAGCACGTGTAACCTTGCGATCAAGTTTTCGGTGTCATTGTCGGGGAAGGCATTTTAGTTCTATAGTTTAATGCGTTAGGTTAGTTATAATTTTTGGTTTTCGTTCATTGGCTTATTTTAGGAATCGTGCTCTTGCATAAACATAAGAGTCACGAGGGGTCCGAGTCTTACAGAAGAGGCGATAGATTTAGAAATAACACGATTAGAACGCACCCTTAGGAAAACTCGACAAGAAGAAGAAGAATAAGAGTTAGGGAAATCACAAATGGCTGAGGAATTTTAGAGTAACATAGAAAAGGAGCAACTTAAGGACAGTAGCAACGGACCCCTCATGGACTTCATAAGGTCAGGGTTCAATCCAGCGAACCAAGGAGTGGCTAGGCAGCTTGTTCAAGTGGCCTCGTTCAAAATCAAACTAGCTCTCCTCAATATGCTTCATGCAGAATCTCTAATCTTATAAACTAGTGAATTAGGACCTCAACGCTCATATAGTGAATTTTCTTAAGATCTGTAATACTTTTCAGTTTCATCAGATGTCAGAAGACACTGTTAGGATTAGACTACTCCCTTTCACACTCAGGGATAGAGCGAAGACTTGGTATCACTCACTGATCCCCGCTAACATTACTACGTGGGAGTAGCTCGTGCGTGCTTTTCTAGATAAATACTTACCATTGATAAAGTCCACTAAGATAGCAAAGGAAATTACTAATTTACAACAAGATAACGGGGAGTTAATTTATGAAGCGAGGGAGCGATATAAGGACTTACAGAGGAAGTGCCCACACCACAACGTACTGAAGGAATTCCTTCTATGGACGTTTTAAGATAGAGTTAACACACCTACTAGAGGCACCATTGATGCAACATCGGGAGGATCTTTGATGCAGAAGATGGTTGATGAAACAAAGGAATTGATCGACGAGGTGGTGAGTAATAGTTGCCTATGGACCAGTGAGCAAGGTAGGCAACCTACCACTTTTAGAGAGCAAAAGGGGATCATCGCATTCGATCAGATGACGGAGACACAAGCAAAGATTGACAATTTGATACAACAACTCAATGGTATAAAGGCATCATCCTCTACTTCGGTTAAGGCCATTTAGTTGAAATGTGAGTTATGTGGTCAAGTAGATCATGATATTGTGGATTGCTACTTGATGAGAGAGGACAAACAGGAGTAAGTGAACTACATAATGGCAAAATATAAATGAGGAGTGGGAAACAATCCCTACTATAACACTTATAACCCGGGTGGAAGAATCACCCTAATTTCTCCTGGTAGAACAACAATAATGGAGTGCAGTTCAGGTCTCAAGGGCAATCGAACTTTTAGCAGGATAAATCAAGCTCAATATAGTCAAAGTTAGATAAAATTTTAGATAAGATAAAAGGCATGGAGGAGCTTATAGGAGGATCGAGAGCTAGTTCAAGCAAATAAAGAAAAATCATGCTTCGTCCATACACAATCTAGAAGTCCAAGTTGGGTAGCTCTTAGAAGCAATGTGTACTAGGCTTGCTAGAACTCTTCCAAACAACACCGAGTCAAACCCAAAGGAACGTATTATGATTATAAGTTAGACTCAGGAAGAGGAACTAGAAAAGGTAGAAGATAGAGGAAAAGTTCAAATAGTTGATGAAGACCTTTTGATTAAGCCCATGATGGAGTCAATTCAAACAAATCAATGATTATTTCCGTTCCTTATTGCATAGTAGTGAGAGTTATATGTAAAGAGGGAAGTGGACAAATTATGAGAAATTGAGCATCACAAGAACAAGGAAGTGACAAAACAAGTACAGTCGAAGCTTAAACCACAAGAGTCCATCAAGAAGAAGGTTATGGAGCAACCACTGGAAGAAAACCTCAAAGTGGCTACCAAGAAAGATGACCCAGGGGACTTGTTCATCCCCTATAGTATCAACAAGATCATTATAGATAGGGCATTCACATACTTAGATGCAAGTATAAATATGATGCCCTATATTTTGAGTCTAAAATTCGGGTTAAGAGAGTTAGTGCCCACTAAGTTTTTGGTTAAGACGGCTAATAAAACTTTGCATGGATTGATGGGATTCATAGAAGATGTGCTAGTAAAGGTTTGTAAATTTACCTTCCCTATGGACTTCTATGTTTTGGACATTAGTGAAGATAAGGACACCCCCATAATTCTTAAAAGACCTTTCTCAGCCACTGTGCGCTCAATTATTGATATTGATGGAGGCGAGTTAACTCTATGACTAGGGAAGGAGCATATAACCTTCAACGTGACCATGAGAGAGTACGAAACTCCTTCACCTCCAGTGGATCTCAAAGACATCGAGCCTCAAGGCGAATGGGAGCACATAGAGGATCTTGCAAATGCTTTCTAAAAGAAGCACTCACAAAGGAGAAGGAGAGGCAAAGAAAATTACAAGGACAATGGTAATTGCAGTATGGTAGCTACGGCATAGACTCTGAGATTAATGACAACACTACTATCGAATCATTCATTCCAACCACCGTGAGCTTAAAGGAGCGATGAGATACTGACATACAAAGAAGCGTTGTATGGGAGGCAACCCTTTGAAAAAAGGTTTCGTGTTGAATTTTGTTAGAACAGTTGAATTCCGTAGTTAGGTTTATTTTTGTTTTCATTGAAAAAAAGCAAAAAAAGCAATAGGATTTTAAAATCATGAGAATATTGTGCAAACATATTGAGAGAAGTGAAAAAGGGCTATAAAAGAATTATGAAGTGAAAGAGAAAATACTGGAAAAAAGAACAAACGAAGGACTTTGGTGTTAGGGTACAGTCGCTAGCCATGACCGTGGCTTAGCAAGCCACAATCGTGGCCTACGAATGAGCGTGCAATTAGAGGTATGCCACATGCCACGATCGTGGCTTGTGACTATGCAAACAAGGTAGGCTTGTTTTTCTAAATGGAATTTTTTGCCATTTTACCCTTTTTACTACCTATATATTCAGTTTTTACTTCTTTTTCACTTCTACTTTCATTTTCATTTTATCTTTTTAAAATTCAAGCATCCAAACACTCTCACCTTTCATTAGAAATTTTAACCTTTCGAAATTCTTCCACACTTTACGTAATCATGCCACACATTAAGCAATCAACCCGATGAGAACCTTATGGCAGTCAGCAAGTTGTGGGATGGGGGAGAAGGAATCATGCAGTAGAATTCGAATCACCATTGTCCATTTATATCGAGGAGGAAGGTATTCATTTTCAAACCCTTCATTCTAGGCAAATTTCTGTTCCTAAATACTTTAATGTTGACACATTAGATAGGCTAGAATTGCATAAACAAGTAGAGAACTTAGCCCAGAGAATCTAGTAAGGCCAATTAATACAGTTTCAATTTCCTGTTTAAGAGGAACTTATACTGAAATTTTTTACTACCTTAACCTTTGAGCCCAAGAATACCAAAGAATTGTGGTTTATATTGGGAGGACGAGCATATAAAC
The DNA here is from genome assembly GCA_027575705.1 of Erythroxylum echinodendron. Classification (NCBI taxonomy): domain Eukaryota; kingdom Viridiplantae; phylum Streptophyta; class Magnoliopsida; order Malpighiales; family Erythroxylaceae; genus Erythroxylum; species Erythroxylum echinodendron. The sequence goes on from JANZXR010011673.1 coordinate 9,098, forward strand.
TGAATGTCAAAATTATGTGTGAGATGTGTGGATTCCCTTCATCGTTGATCAATATGATGACTTTCGTCCATCCCAATACTAGCAAGCGTTCGCTGGAATTGAGTGATTCCACGCTAAGAACGCACACAATAACATTATCTGATCCCATGAACACTTATTGTTGTACAAATTTATATGTCAGTTGGTTTATGACAAGTCAGAAACTAACAAATAATCCACCAAGGAATGTTTCACATTGTGGTGTATGGACCATAGTATTCTGGTATGCACATCAACGTTTGTGCTGAATGCCATTGTTACGACTCCATGCAAGCAGAGCAACTATCTTGGAATAGGATACATAGTGTATGCCATTGTAGAACATTTTGGTGTGGAACGGAGGGGATTACTAGTTCACCTCCCTAGCTTCCTCAACCATCATCGCTTATTTTATGCAGAGATCATCCATTCCACAAACATGAGTCTATGGGATATCAATATATGTGTGGACTAGGGCAGGACAAGCTAGCTCGAGTTCAACACTATCTTTATAGTAGGAATCAACGAGTGAAGAATCAGAAGAAGAAGAAGAAGAGGAAGAGCAAGGTTGGAAGAAGGTTTTGGATGCAATACCTGAAACAAACAGAACCCATGTGGAGATGGCACGCAAACAACGACTATAGAGCTGAGACATCCAACAGATTAATCGATATTTTGAGTCTTAAGCTGTTCAATTGCCACCTCCGACACCATGACCACCTCCATCTCCTTATGATTTTTGTCTAACCTAATCTTTCTTTCCCAAATTAGCCTTCAGTTCTATTTTGTTTTTATGTTTATTTTTATGTTTTATTTTATTGTTAATTTTTTTCTGTTCTTTATTACTTTAATTTTTGTCTTAACCCTTCGTTTATGTGTTTGTGTGTGCTTCCTTCTCACATTGCGGACAATATGTTGTTCAAATGTGGGGAGGGATTATGTGTTTTGCTTTTGAATGTGATTTTGCATATTATATAATAGTTATTAGAGTACATTATGTGAAATATGTGAATGTGTCAATGGCTTAGATTGAGTGAAATTCTTTTAATTTTGGACATAGTCTATTAGGTTGTGAACGATCATTAGCCTGCAAAATTCATAAATAGAGGGCCTTTGGATAAATATACAACCTAATTAGTACTTAGTGTAAGTTTAACACCCTCTAGATTGTCACATGCTTTCATAATTTGAGGTTTTTTAGCCTAAGTAGCTTAAATAGTATTTTTTATGAAAACGAATAGCTAAAAACAATAAGGTAGGCAATGAAAATAAAAAATATTTTGTTAATAATTATTATTCTGCTGGCCTTCAGGTTATGAATAGAGCTAGTAGCTAGTTGAAAACATGATATTAGCTAACCAGGCCAATACACATCACAAATGTGCGCCTTCGCATAAAAAGGCTATAATGATGTTTTAACCAAGTTGTTTAGTAAAATGACTTAGTTGAGTAACCGAATCGACATTCATTATAAATGTTTGCCTTCGAGTAAAAGACTAAGTCTGAGTTTAAATAAATAAATGAAAAAGTCTACCGGACCTATAATAAGCTTGAATCTTCATAAAAATGTATTTAGGAAAAGTTACAAAGTCTAGGGATCAAAAAATTATTAATGTGTGTGTACAATTGAAAAGGGTCAATAAGTTAACACTTAGATCTCGATTAAGTTGTATATTTAGTTCAAAGCCCCTAGACACATATTTTACATGTGAATGATTTGAAATAACTAAATGGCTATGTTCAAGATTAAATTCAATTCATGAAGATCAAAGCCATTTCCTCATTATTGTATTGCGTGTTTTGTGTTTGTTGTATGTTGTCATTTTATTTGCTTGAGGACAACCAAACGTTTAAGTGTGGGGATGTTGATAGTTGTCAATTGTATGATATTTTAGGGTTTAATTTGTTATGTACTTAAGGTGAATTTGAGTGTTGAGTGTGCATTTATGTTTTAATTATGTTAGTTATAGTGTTTTAAAGTTTTTTTATGGGTTAGTATGAGTCTTTATGCTTAATTATTATATTTTTAAGGTACCATGATGTGTTTGTTAGTGTTTCAGGGTAAACGGTGAAGAACGGAGAAGATTTTATGCCACAATCATGACAGTGAAGGACGAGCCAGTAGTAGCCAGGCCATGATTATGCACATAGGGCCACGATCGTGACAAAAATGTTAAGGCACTGGCTATGATAGTGACAAGTAGGGCCACAATCGTGGCCTGTATCGAGCTGACAGAAAAACTCAAGTTTCGTAAGATTTTTTGAATCTTTTTGACCCCCACTTTGACCTAGAGCCTTAAAAGTATAAATAGAACATTACAATTCATAGGCAGCAGCTTTTGGAGAGCCTAGAGAACCGTGCAAGAGTGCTTTAATTCAGCCAATTCTGAGAGAAACCTAGAGAGAAATCAAGATGTTGAGGAAGGAGATGAAGGAAGACAGACACAGAGACAAGCTAGACGTGACGTACTTCCTGAAATAGGTAGTTTCCTACTATTGCCGCCTCCCTGACTCTGTTCCGGATGTATTTTCCATTTATTTCAGTTTTATTCATGTATAGGATTGAAAGAGGTGTTTAGAATCGTTTGTGTTGAAAGTTAAGCTTATGTTTATAATCACCTTTGGATCTTGAATTTTGATATTAATAGAAATCTATTGATTGTGCTTTTATTGATTTAATTGTGATTTCAATTCTGCTCTTTATAACTTGGCAATAAACTGAGAGGATGAGCCCGGTAAAAATAATCAATTTGGGCTAACAAGAGTTAGGTGAATTGATAGGTTAAGAATTGAATCAAACTGGTAGAATTATGTGACGAGAGACCGAGCATAGGTTCCCGGTAGATTAATAGATAACTTAGAATTAATTTAGGTTTTGGGCCAATTGCGAATCGAGAGATCGCAATTCCATATTTTAAATTAGGGATCATCAATTAGGGCTAAGAATTATAACTTGAAAGAGAGTAATTCACCCTAGGACCGTCTAGACCCGTTAAATCAGTGATTGCATAATTGGTTAGGTTTCGATTAATTTCGAATCAAATTCCCCTTTCTCTCACTTGGTGCTTTCTAGGTTAATTCCGAATTGGGTTGTGTGATTGCTATTTTGTTTACACTTTGGCACTTTAATTTCTCATAATTGATTGTTGATTGATTTAATTTCTGCATTGGTTATTTGTTTAAAATTATTATAGTTTAGGATAACCTTAGATTTTAGGACTAGATCAGGCTTATTCATGGGATTGACACCTTAGGTACTACGCAAACAACTCGAGCGCTTGCAGAATTTACTAAGGTTATAAATAGTAAATTTTAGCACAAGTAACCTTGTGATCAGGTCCTAGTGTCTATAGTATCGGATTGGGATCCTGGATTTATTTCGAGATTTTGAAGAAATTTACAGACAAATTTGGGTAAGAAGTTGAACTTCAGTGCAACATTTCATCCTCAAATAGATAGACAAAGTGAGAGAACATTACGTAGCTATGATTGAATTTACTTATAATAATCATTATCACAATAGTATCGGTATGGCACCATATGAGGCGTTATATAGCAAGGAGTTTCGTTCGCCTTTTTATTAGGATGAAGAGGATCTAAGGATTATTGAAGGCCCAAAACTGATTCAAGATACTGTTGATAAAGTGAAAATGATTCGAAATAGAATTAAAGCAGCCCAAGACAGGCAAAAGAGTTATGTGGATCAACTCAGAAGGGATATGGAGTATCAAATGGGAGATAAAGTGTTTCTGAGAGTATCGCCTTGGCGAGGAGTGCTAAGATTCTGTAAAAAGGGTAAGCTCAGCCCATGATACATTGGTCTATATGAGATTATCGAAAGAGTTGGACCATTGACTTATAAGTTATCTTTACTAATTGAGATGTCTCAGATTCACAATATGTTTCATATGAGTATCCTCAAGAGGTATCGATCTGATTCACACATGTGTTGTCAGCATAGGAAGTTGAAGTTACTAGTAACTTGAGTTATGTTGAAGAATCGGTCAAAATAGTGGCTATCAGATGAAGCAATTGAGAAACTGAGTGATTCCATTAGTGAAAGTCTTTTGAAGAAATCATTGGAGTGAAAAAGCTACATGGGAAATGGAGGAGAACCTCAGGAGACAATACCCCTACCTATTTGATCAATGAGGTAAGAATTTTAAGGACAAAATTTCTTAAGGTTGTAGAATTGTAATATCCCGTTTCTCTGTATTAAGGGTTAAGACATAGGATAGTAGACCATAATGCATGAGAAATTAAGAGGTGTATTACATTTACATGCATATCATTTGCATACACACATAAATTATGATTTTTGTACACATTAAAAATACTGTATATGCATTTAATTCAGATATTCTAGGGTATGAATGGTTTAAAATGATTATGTTGTGAATTGTGAAATTTTATTTCTTGAAAAATTATTAATGAATTATAATTGATGATTTGAATTTTATTTGTTATAATGGAGAGATTTATCAATTTTTAAGTATTTTTGGACCAAAAAAACGTCAAGTGACAAGATAAAGTGATAAATGGTAATAGAAATAAATGACGAATGATAGTAGAAATAATTACCAAGTAGTATTTGGATTTGTTAACAAGTGGCATAGAAAATTGGGTGACAGTTGGTTTAAAACTTGGGAGACAAATGTACTAGTTATTAAAAGAGCCAAGTGGAGCTATAGGGAAATGACAAATGGCAAGTGACAAGTGTCACAACACTTGCCACTCACTACTCATCACCCATAACACTTACATTGAAAGACAATCATTTTTTATCTTTCATTTTTCTTTCACTTTAGCTACATGCTCTCATTTTCTTCTTAATTTATGACCCTCACCAATCTTCATCACATTGATTTTTTGCTATAATCCTACACTAGCCACTCAAATATCTTGTTATCTTCTTCTTGTTACTAAAAGACCCAACCTATTCCTCCTTGAAAAGATGATGATCGTGTAAGCTTTGAATAAGCTAGGTTTATGTGATTTGAAGAAGCTTGGAGTTAAACAAGTAAGTGATACATCAAACTTTATGGTTTGCTTTAATAGAAGTGTTTTTTATGATAGTTAGAGATAGATTAAAAGTGTTAATTGAGTTAAATATATGCTGAAATATGGATGAATAAATAGGTATATTTGTTCGCCCCCGAAATATTTTTGTTGGGTTAAGTGTGATATTTTATAGAATTTGAATTTTGGCCTTAAAATGAATGGAGTTGTTAAGCATGATTTAAATAAATTATGAGGTCATAATAGATTTATTATTGAAGTTTAATTATTTGTTCCAATGTTAGTAGGATTTTATTATATGGTTTAGTTGTATTAAAGTAGTAAGACTTTATGAGGGCAAATTGGGCATGTTACTATGTTTAGAAACCATGAAGCATAAAAGGAAGGGAAAAGATGACTTTTAGCACTCATTAAGTGTAAAATGGGAAGAGGAAAAATGTTGTCTTGCAATTGAAGAAGAAGAAAACGAAAACTGAAGAGAGGAAGAGAGAGTGTCGTGGGAGAAGAAGAAAAGAAGAGAAAGTTAAGCTAGGTTTCCCATTTTCTTAGTTTTAAAGATTGATTTTGAAGTTGTGCAAGAAGGAAAAAAGAAAGAGGAAGATTAGAGCTTCCATTTGAGCTAAGCGACTCAATAATTGGTGAAGATTCAAAGTAAGTTTATGTTTAAACTTTTGGATTTTTGGAAGGATTTTGGTTCATGAAGCTTAAGGAATGTATGGGTTTAAATATTCTAGTATCAATTCTAGTGTATATATTCCTTTGAGTTCTCAATTGGAAGTCCTATTGAATTGGGATTTTTGCCAATATTGAAGGAAATCAAAAGGAGAGGCAAGAGGAGTAAGAAGAGAGGCATCTTTGAGTAATTGTTAAGTAAGGAATTCAAGGTGGGTTACATTTTTATAATTGAATAATAAGCCATTAATGTTTCTTCCAAATCAAAAAAATAAATATTTTTCAATTGTATTATAAATGTGCATTTATTGCTCTTTGAATGCTCTGAGAAAGTGCTATGTGTTAGGTATGTGAATATTGTGTAGATGACTTATAAAAAGAATCCGAAAACGAATCTTTTTTTGGAAATAAATAGATTACTATGTTTATGAAATCACTTTTAAAAAAAAGTTCCATTTTGGGCAACAAGTTTACAAGTTATGAAATACATGTTATATGGGTTTGGTCTGGTCCATTCTGTAAGTCAAGTGCACTTTAACTAAAGGCTTCTCTCGCCTGCTCGCAAGTGGCATGGAGCTCCTTCAAAGACTCCCTCATGTTTACGACTACGCAAAAACCACCATGTGGGATTGTGTTAGTTCGTGCTATTCACGACTACACAGTACCATTTCATGAGAATGTGTTAGCTCGTTCTGTTTATGGACCTCCAAAATCATTTTGATGTGCTTATGTGTTGACAAGTTTATTGAACGCATGATTTGGGTTTCTTATAAAGTGTTTGATGAACTAAGAATTTGGAAATATGTGTTTCATGATGAATTGTGAATTTTCCAATGGTTTTGCTTATTACCGATTATAAAATTGTTACCAATGAGCTTTGAGCTCACCTCCTTTTTTCATCCCATCTTCAGGCGATATGCAAGAGATTGAGTGATCAAGTATAAGGGCATTACTCTGGATTTTGTTTATTTTGTATTTTCAGTTAGTCTTTATAAAACAAGGCTTTAGATGCATTTTGAGAAATTCTACTTTGTGTAAAACATGTATTTTTCGATTATGATGTACTGTGGCTTGAGATGCCCACTAAAGCTTTGTTCAAACTCTATTTTGAATTAGTAATGAGATTAAGATTTGAAAAAGTTTATGTCGATCATATACATTTCTATCTTCTTGGTTGAGATTGTTAATTGTTGGTAGTGATGGAATTTGTGTTATGTTAACAGGATGTGTGCTCATGTTAGTGTTGGATGGTTTAAGGTTTCACCGTGGCGAAGACCAAATGTGCATGATCCTTACCTGATCCTCTGGTAGGGTAGCCTTGCAGTAAGTATCGAGACCCCGGGCCCCAATGTAACACCCCACTCCCGCCGAACCCGAACCCGATATCGACAGTGATATCCGAATCCGTGCCCCGCGAGGGTGGCGT
>JANZXR010011713.1:0-16230 GCA_027575705.1 Erythroxylum echinodendron
GCCACCCTCGCGGGGCACGGATCCGGGTATCACGATCGATATCGGGTTCGGGTTCGGCGGGAGTGGGGTGTCACAGATCATCATCAAGATTGGGCAAAATAATACATCAACACCAAAATTCCAAATTTTGGCAAAGAAGAGAAGGAGTCTTTTTATTCAATTTTCTTTCATTCTAATCTTCTCTATTCTTTGTAAAAATGGTTTATTTGATTGTTGATGATGCTTTGGAGACCATGTTAAGCTGATTTTATTTTAGGGATTGCTTTTGAATTATTTTTTCAAGACTCCTATTTTATTGAATTGAATGAAGTGTTTTTGATAGTTATTGTTTTAAATTGTTGTCTTGCAACAAATCGAGAGAGTGAGTAAGATGAAATTTGTGTAGGATTGTATAATGAGAGTTGGCGACCTATAGACTAGCAATATTATGTCAATTGAATAATTAGAAGAGAGATCTCAATTAGTCAATTGATCACCCATAGGATGGCTTAATAACTAGTTGAATCAATAGAGTCATTGGGTAGGTTGAGAGATCCTTCAATTGATTCCCGTTAATTCGATTAGGAAAAAATAGTTACACCTTGAGAGAGGGTAATTAGTACATTCGAAAATTTAGGGTGAGACACAATTCAATTAATAAAATAGGAGGGAGATAAAATAAGAAAAAAGTAATCTCTAGCATTTAGATTCTTGAATTCAGATTTTCTGCAATTGCGGTATTGTCCATTGTTTACATTAGTCTCTTTTACTTTTAATTTAATTTTTTAGATTATTTGCATTTCACAATTTAGTTTCTTAAACAAAGTTGTATTTAAATTAAGCGATGTCTAGGCATCAATCCCTATGGGATCGATATCTGCTTTTTTTACTACACGTCACGACCCGTGCACTTGCAGTTTTTGAGCATAAAACAAGTAGATAGGTTTTATCATCAACAGTTGGCGGGGCCACGGGTGGGCCGTTGGCTGACCACGAGCCAACCATGAGCAGGTCACTGGCTGGCCCAAACTTACCCATGGCCCAACCATTACTTTCAAAACGACATCGTTTTGTCAAAAATGACGTCGTTTTGCAAGTTTTTATTTAAAAAATGAAGGATGAGCTAGGCCAGTCGCGAGCCAACCTATCTCTACTGCCAGGCCACGGGCCACCATGGCCCGAACTCGGCCTGGCTCATTGACATCCCTAGCTAACAGTAGAAATAAAGTTGATAGTAGAGATTAAATATGTGTCATTATATCCTGTTAATCTTTCATTCATTGTTATTATGTTAGGTAGAATATATAATGAAGTTGTTTTATATCGTTTTAATCAACTCTTGCACGAAAATCCCAATTGTGACTTAGATTGACTTTTTAACAGATTTAACAGCAGTAATTACGTGTGTCGCATTTTAACGCATCGGTCTTTATTATTATTATCTTGTCTATAATACATGATAAAATGTGTGAATTTCTATCATTGCACGGTTGTGACTTGCACAATCGTCACCCCATAAATTTTCTAGTTACCACATTTAACCTTTCAAATATGTCTTTTTTTGAAAGCGTATTTTCTTTAAGGTTTTCTTTTTATTCGTCTTTCCCCTATTCAGGTATGTTTATTTTGCAAAAAATTTTATTATATATAATTCTATTTTATCCGTCGCATTTTTTAGCTTTTCAATAATATAACCAGTACCTTCTTCCTTTATTTACCTGTATCAATTGTTAAAGCAATAGTTTAAATATACAATTTAACTTTTTTAATATACTCAGTTACATCACATTGACATAAAAAACCTATTCTTCTAATCCTTTATTCACCTGACTGTATATTCCACTAATATTATTATGGCGACCTTTTTTAAATTGTTAAATGTATGGTTTGTTAAAGGTACGGTATTAGCATTAATGTTAATGATACGAATATTTTAATATCTAAAAAATATATTATTAATATATATATAAAGAAGGTTGATGTTGTCCAAGAAATAATTAATAAATTTTTTATTAATTATTGTTAGTTATTTTTACCTTCGTTCCACTCTTTTTTACATTCAGAGTTGGATAGAAATGCCCATAGATGTAAAAAGTATGCTGAAATGCTAAAAAATGAAAAAAAAAACTCCTATGACTGCGTAGAGAAGCTCGTGCTGCAAAAAAGAGAAGCATTACTTTGCCTTCTTTTGTTCATACAGTCGGTCATCAACCTTTCTATTCTACCGTTGATAACATACCTTCTGACGGTAAAATTTTTATTCATCAATCTAGTAATTGACTAGCACAAAATCAATCTATCGATTTTAACGTAGATCATGTTAATGCAACTCATTCCTCTATCTAACTAAAAGAAACTCTTCATACAAAGTCAACGGTTGAAGCATCTAATATCACATGTCATAATTTAGATTGTCCAACTGTGTCTTCCTTTTCAATTCAACCTAGCTCATTGATACATGTCAAGGATCAAGGTATAAATCTTTTTACCTTTAATCTTTCCACTTTTTATTATTATTTCACAAAGTGATCAACCTTTCTGTAAATTTTTCAAGGGATAAATTGTCATCAATCTTCATCAAAGTTATCATCCCTGCAGAATTTATCTGTTGAGCCCTTACAACTTCATCTTATTCCAAATTGTGAACATTGTCATGCGAAGAGATTTTATATAGAGCCCTTATCATTTTGTTGTTCATCAGGAGAGATTTTCATTGTTGCTTCTCAAATGCCATATGCTCTGAAACAATTATTTATTGGTAGTGACGAAGAAACTGAACATTTCAGGAAGAGCATTCGTACATTCAATAATAATGTGGCTTTTACTTCATATAGAGCTAGGTGTGATCGAGAACTAACAAAAAATAAGAAAGGCGTTTACACATTTCGTGCTCAAGGTCAAGTTTATCATTTCCATAACATTTTAGTTTCAACAACTGATAGGGTATCTGGTATCTAATTCTATTTCTTTGATACTGATGAGGAACTAAAAAGAAGGACTAAGAGTTGTGATAAACTTCATAAGGATACATTAAAATTGATTATGGTAATTTTACCTATGGCAAGTTTTTCAGAAGTCTTAGGGACATTCCAACACTTGATAATTATGCAATTGTTTTGAGGTGTTTATCCTAGCCTTGATTAGCGTGTTTATAATCTTCCTACTGCATCACAAGTGCCTATTAAATGGACTGAGATCAATTATGAAAAGATTGCTAAATGTCCTCGCATCTAAGTTTATACTTACTTGGGCATAAGTTATAAATACCAGTCTTACTATGCTTGTTATGACGCCCTTTAATATCGTCTTTTATTTCCTCGTGGTGAATTTGGATGGCATCGTGGAATTAACAGTTGATTTTAAAAAAAGACAAAAGGAATGTTTTAGATAAAGGATGTAATGCTAATTTCAACTCTTTTACTGATCCATCTGAATTGTTCACTATAGAAAACATAGGCAAGTTTGTCTTTTCCTTTTTCATTTTTACAGTATTGTCTGATGTTACCATTTTATTTATCGAATTTATTTGTTTAATTATTAGTTACTGATCAAGAATACTATGAAGACGGTACTGTTTTTGCTAGAGAATATTATTGTTATAGGCTCCAAATAAGAGAACATGATGAATCTAAGCTGCTCTATAGCTTAAGGATGCTTCAACAATTTGTTGTTGGAACTTATATAAAAATTGAAACATCTAGACTTGATTTCTATAGCAAATGACCAAATTAGATAAGGACAGAGATACTGCAAGGTGTTTTAAACAGTATTACTGTTCGTCAAATAGAAGGTTATAAAATTGGTCATCAAGTTGTCCTCCCAGCTTCATTTGTCGGTGGTCCAAGGGATATGAAATGATGTTATCTTGATGTAATGACTCTAGTACAGAAGTATGGTAAACCAGATTTTTTACTCACCATGACTTGCAACCCTATGTGAAGAGAGATTCAAGATAACCTTAAGTTTATTAAAAGCCACAAGATAGGTAGGATTTATTGGGTAGAGTTTTAGAGCTAAATTTGAAATTCTTAAAAATGAGCTAATAAAAAAACAAATCTTTGGAGACGTTGGCACATGTGTTTATGTTATTGAGTTTCAAAAGCGTGGATTCCCTCTTGGTTATTTATCGCTAATACTTAAGCTGCATTTTAAGTTGCTAAATCCATATTCTTATGACCAGATCATATCTGCTGAAATACGAGATCCTGATCAAAATTCACGGTTATATTCTCTTGTCATTAAGCATATAATTCATAGTCCCTATGGTCTTCTGAATAAAGATTGCCCTTGCATGAAAAATGGTGTGAGCAAAAACCATTACCCTAAAAATTTTGCCCCTTTTACTGTTCATGGTGAAAATAGTTATCCATGTTATAGACAAAGAGAAGATGGTCGAAAAGTCAAGATTTGTAGACATGAGATTGATAATAGATGGGTGGTTCCTCACAATCTGTACCTCTTGCTGCTCATTGATTGCCACATAAATTTTGAAATTTGTTATACTGTTAAACTTGTTAAGTAATTATATAAATATGTGTTTAAGGTCCATGATCTTATCAATTTTAGCATTGTCGATTAAGAGTCCACAACTGATATTGATGAAATTAGTAATTTTTAAGAAGGTTGATGGATTTCACCTCTTGAAGCTTTCTGGTGTATATATTAATCTATCAGTTTATATACTCTAGGTTCATCTTCCAGATCAACAGTTTATTTCCTTTGAAAAAAATGTTGATCTGTTATATTTTTTGAGAATAATTGACTTCTCCAAAATAATGCTGACTGATTTTTTCAAGATGAATTTGATAAATAAAAAGGCAGAAAAGATGAATGTTTGCATAAAGATTCTCCAGAACATTTTGTTTGGAATCAAAAGACAAAAACACGGTCAGAAAGAAGTCGAAAGAAAGTGATTGGAAGATTGGTCACTGTTGACCTTAAAGAAGGAGAAAGGTACTACTTGAGGTTATTACTTACACATGTTAAAGGACCAACATCATCTGATCACTTGTTAGCTGTTGATGGTAAAAAAATAAGCTATTTTAGGGAGGCTGCACTGAAGTTATGATTGTTAGCTTCTAATTTTTATATACAACAAACTCTAGAGGAAGTTGTTTTATTTCAAATGTCAACTTCCCTTAGACTTTTATTTGCTACACTCCTGTTATATTGTTCACCGACAAATCATAAGCATCTTTAGGAAACATTCAAAGATGATCTTTATTCTGATTACCAACGTACTTCCTCCTATAGTGCATGTACTTTTGAGAATGTTACAAGTATGACCCTTCAAGATATTAATAAAACCCTATAACAAATGGGGAAAAGCTTACTCGATTATCATTTTACTGATTATCACTTTGAAGTTAACTATCATCAACATCTTAGTAAAGAAATACAAAGTGAGAAGAATATACAGATTGATCCAGAAGACTTATTATTACATTCAAGGTTAAATAACGAGCAAAAATATATATCCGATTTGATTTTGCATTCAGTTTTGGCTTCAAGTAGTGGCATTTTTTTTATTGATGGTCCCGGTTGAACTGGGAAGACTTTCTTGTATCGAGCTCTTCTTGCAATTTTTCGGTCATAAAGTCATGTTGCAATTGCTGTTGCTACATCAAGTGCTACAGCATCAGTCTTTCCTGGTGGCAAGATAGCTCACTCAAGATTTAAAATCTCACTTGATTTTTTGAAGAAGAAAGTTTGTTAGTTAACTAATTAGAGCCGTATTGCAAAACTGATATTTGAATCTAGTATAATCTTATAGGACGAGGCTCCCATGGAAAAACGAGAAGCAATTGAAGCATTTGATGACTTACTTCATGATATCATGAACTCCAATCATCCTTTTGGAGGAAAAGTTGTTGTATTTGGTGGTAATTTTCGTCAAACCTTACCAGATATAGACCAAGCCACAAAACAACAACTAATTGATTCAAGTCTTCTAAATTTGCATCTTTGTCCACACATGCGTAAATTTTCTTTGACAACAAATATGAGAGTTGTATCAAATCCAACTTTTGTGAATTTTTATTACGAGTTGGAGAAAGTACAGAACCATTCGACGAGCAAGATCAAATTTTCTTACCAAAACAGCTAGTTATTCCTTACCATAACAAGGATGAATCTCTTAACAGGTTAAATTTTTTATAATTTTCTTTTACTATTAAAAAGACATGTTTGTTATGCACTATTGTCTTCACCAGGTTACTTCAAAATGTCTTCCCTAAACTAACCTTGTATGCGCCTGATCCATATCAAATGATAAATAGATATATACTATGTCCAATAAACAACTATGTTGATGTAATTATTGACATGATTATTAACAAATTGTCAAGAAATATGCATTCGTACATAAGTTTTGATAAAACAGTTGACCAAAGACATCAAGCAGATTATGAAGATTTTCTAAATTCTTTAAATCCTAAATGTCAACCTCCATACAAACTGTTACTCAAAGAAGGCTCTCCAATTATGCTCCTAAGAAATTTGAATACAACTGAGGGACTGTGCAATGGCACAAGGTTGATATGTAGACAGTTAAAAGACCATACAATTTCTGCAGAAATTTTCTTTGGACCTCACGAAGGAAAACAAGTTTTATACCTAAGATTCCTTTACAATCTTCAAAAAATGAAAAAAATGGAATACCTTTAGTGAGAACACAATTCCCTTTTCGTTTATGTTTTGCAATGACTATAAATAAATCCCAAGGTTAGGCACTTAATTGTATAAGAATTTATCTCCATCAGCCCGTATTCTCACATGGACAACTATATGTGCTTTGTCAAAAGCTCGAACTCCTGAATTAGTTAAAGTTCTGATTATTCCAGAAACTTTTGGTTTTTCAAAAATTGATCAAAAAATAAGAAATATTGTGTTCCATGAAATTTTCCAATTAGTTAAATTATAAAGTACAAAATTTTCAAAAGGCATATGAATTGTTTTGTTCAAGTTTATTTAATTTCATTCCATATAAAAAAATTAATTTTCTGATTATTTTATTAAATTTTTTAAAGGGTGGAAAAGCGTTTATTGATTAAGGATATTTTACCTGGTACTTAATGGTGGTCATGTGAAATTACTATTCAAGAAAAACAACATATTGTCACATAAGCTAGCATGCCATCGAAGAGACAAAAGTTTATCTTTTTTGATTCTGAGGTATAACAACTATACTTTCTTCATTGAAAATCTTCCCTTATTCATTAACTTTATTATTAACTGTATGTTTATTATTATAGGGATCACAAGTTGAAGCTATTATCTTTAACAATGATATCCAACGAATGAGCCATATTTTACAGTTGTATAAGAAATATATAATTTGTAACACCATTGTTAAGCCAATTCTGCCTTAGTACCAAACTGAAAACTTGAAAATTCAATGGATAATTACGGGTCACACAATAGTTGAACCTATATCAGATGATGACAGCATCATCCCAGTCAAATTCAACTATACATCTTTTACGGATCTTATCAACTATATGAACGACAAAAAAAAATCAATCGGTTAGATCCTTTATTTGTTTCTTTCTAGAACTTTGACTTTTTTCCCTACTATATATAATTATATTTATCTTTAACGTGTGATAGATATTTTGGCTTTGGTTGTTGAAGTCTAGGATCAAAAAGAAATCAGCAAAGATGGCAAGCTTTTAACTGTCCAAAAATTTGTTCTTGCCAACAAACAGTATATTACATTCTTTATTATTCTCTACAACTTTTAAAATTTGGCATGCGTTCTTTTTTGTAACATATTTTGTTTTTATATTAGGTAACAAACCGTTATACTGTCAATGTGGAATGATTTTGTTACTAATGAGGGCTAACAAATTGTCGAATCATTACATACTTATCTGATAATTGTGTGTCACAGCCTAAAAGTTAACTTTTACAATGGTAATTTTATTCTTTTTTCATCACGCTTTTACATTTTTCTTTTATTTGTCCTTCTATTTTATCCTTACCTTACAATTGAAATATTTTAGGTGTTACATTATCCACTTGGTTTGACTTCATAATTCTTATTAATCCACCAATACAAGAAGTTACAGATCTTAAAAATTGGCACTGCCATATTTTTTATCTTTGCTCTAACAAAAAATAAACTTATATACAAATTTTAGAATATTTTAATGCTTTTACATTTATAATTATCATTTTTCAGGGCACAATGAAATACTAAGGAACTCAAAAACCTTCTTAATCAACAAGCTTATCTTAGATATAATCCTGATGTGACTTTCAAGTCACATCAAAAAATTACTAAAATCATCTTCTTAAAGTTCACAAGTAACGTAAATACAATTTATATTTTGCTATAATTTTTCCGCCTCACACATTGTTTATCTGATATTACTATTTTTAACAAAAATCTATCTATATATTTGTAGACAACATGAATTAAAGCTCATATTTCCTTTCAATATATTTTGCAAAAGTACTGGTATATGGCCTACAAAAAATTCTTTTGCTCAACAGCCGCTACATATGGAATTACATTCACTTGCAATTCTTGTAGGGAGAAACTCCCAGATAAACCCAGGCATTTCTTTTTCTCTTTTTTCTTTTCAATTTTCTGCCTTTTCTTGTGATGTAGCGTATTTGTTGGGAAATTAATTTTTTTACAACATTAGTAAGTTAATGTTGTCAACAACCAAACAAATGAAAGGAAGAGTTGAAATATTCATCTGACATAACAGACGTGACTTACACCTGTGAGAACAACACAGAACAATATAGAATTGTTATATGTCATGGGTGTGAAATTTCTCACGGGAGTGATTTAACATGTCACGGGTGTGACTTTGGCATTTCGAATGTTAATTGTAGAATTGTTGTATGTCACGGGTGTCACACCCGTGAGCCCTTCTCACGGGAGTGATTTAACATGTCATGAGTGTGACTTTAGCATTTTGGATTTTTATTGTTTTTTATATGCAACCTTTTTTCATTTCGTTAAGAAATGTACCTGATATCGTAGATTAACTTGTCTTTTTTACAATATTATTGTGCAAATATAAAATAAATAACTACCGCAACAGAAACAATCAATATCCATTGTTAATATTTGATGGATATATTACCATATCAGAATTTACAATTTTTTAACTGATTCTTCTTTTCTAAATATCTATCAACTCAAAAATTAAACTTATCTCTAAAAGTCACTAAACTCAAGAATTATAAATCAACCATGATCTATCAATTTAATTTTATTACTCTGTCAAATTTTTATTATTCTAACCCTAGAATATTATTTTCCCTCTTACGCGACATCCGAATCATTCTCACTTATTTACCTACCTATTATTGCATCAAACTTACAAAGTTTAAAGAGATCAAATTAATCATATGGCCAATTATTTTGATTTGATCTTTTGCTAAAACTACACTAAGACTATCAATTAAACATACACATAATAGTAAAACCTTGTCCACAAAGAGATCAAATACTACATAAACATCAAAATCTACCTTAACCCAACAAACTAAAACTATTTAAGAAGCAAAAACTTCCAGTCACAAATAAAACATTTCTACGTAACTAAAAAATAAATTTGGAATTGCATAGTTTACATATAACACATATATTAACTATTATCACTCTTTCTTCTTCACCAACTCTCTCTGATTTTCTTCTCTTCTTCCTTTCTCTGCATCTCATTTATGTCTCCAAACGTGATGAAATGAATGAAGATCAATGCCCCTTCATCCCTCATTCACAAAATAATCTCATTAAGATTCATATAAATTTGAATATATAAAAAGAAGCCAAATTAGACACAATTAATGACAACAATACCTCAATACTTCAATTATACTTGTACTCAACCAAAACTAAAAGCACAAAATTATAAAAACATAAATAAAAAACAAATTAATAACGACAACAAATTATTTTCTCATTCAATAATTAAAGATGTCAAAGATCAATTCAATAAACGCAACCTAAGATTTTGAAACTCATAATAATTCATGAACAAACTATCCTTCATTTGCATAACCATAATTAATAAGTACATCAATTGAAAAACCATTAATAAGTGCGATAGACACTCACTCCACTTTCCATTCTCTCATGTATTTAAAGGTCATAAATATTCATTCATTATTTATTTCAAGTAAGCATTTACCATAAGCTTGCTTACTAATTCAATCTTCACTTCTAAATATCGAATACAAACATTAATCTGAAGGTCTTTACTTTAGTTGTAATGAGGCCAAGCTAAAGGTAAGAAAAAAGATAAAACCAAGCTTTAAACCATAGAACCAATTGAGCATTTAAAATAGTAAAAACCAATAAAACATAAAACACACAATTTTTTCTTTTCAATTACAAACTTAACCCTGCCAATCTCCCTTGCTTTTCCCTTCTCCCTTTTTTTTTCATTTTTTATTTCTCTTCTTTTTTTTACTTCGCATTTTCTCGTTCTCTTCTTTTTTTTATTTTTTCTTTTTTCTTATTTTTGTTACTTGATATGATTTCATTTTTTCCCAATTTACAACAACAAAAGTTAAAAAAGGGAAAAATTTGGACAAAAAATGTAAATTATTACAACCCAACCCACCCCTAACTTATAGCCTAACTATATGCTATGCTTCTCCCACAATCATTTCCTATAGTCGACTATACCTTTTAAATGCTCAACTTGCTCTTATGGTGGATGTAATGAAAATAGATAAACAATCAAGGTCAAGGCTCATATTTAGGGTTTTAACCAAAAAAAGTTTCGTTTAAGCTCAAGGGGGCTCACTATGGATAATATCATGGTGGCTTTTTAAGATGTCAAGATAAATCCTAAATGCCTTCATCACTTCAATGTTTGCATTAGATTATGTAACTTCTAGTATTTGCAAGCAAGTTCTAGATTTACTTAACCATTAAATAATACTATCAATAATGAATACTTTTAATTGGTGTTTAATATCTTAAAACAGCTCAAATTCTTACCAAAGGAAGGTCTCATTCATTTATCACAACAAACTAATATCCTTTCAATTGAAATCCAAGTCAATCAATTTAAGCATGCAAATATATTAATTCACTCATATTATGCATTTATAATCCCGGTCAAGTTCTTTTAATAACCATGCATCTCTAACTATTAAACAAGAAAACAAACATGCAATGTACAAACATACATTGTCAACATTATAAGAAAATAATTAAAGTATCTAAGTTGCAAACAATAAATAAAGCCAAACAATAAAACTTAAAATAATTTAACGACAAACAATAAAACTAATAAGAAGAAAAAGATATAAATACAATAATAAGATGAAGGTGGATGCTGTCTGGAACGAACATTTAAATTCACTAGGAAATTCCTCATCTCCACTATGTTAGCCTTAATCTTGTCGAATCTATCATTCGTTCTCCGTTCAAATGCAATAAGTTGATTGAGCAATGATTGATATTCAACAGAAGTAGGTGCAATGTTCCAACACGTAGCTTCAGGTGGCAAAACATCATCCTCTTGTATAATTTCAGCTACCCCAATGTAACTACACTTACTACTTGAAGCTTCTGCTGTGTCGTCATTAACAAGGGCATAACGATCACCCTGTCGCTTAATAATCTTCATAGACACAAATGATTGCAAGTCTAAACTAGAGTTGTCTGAAACTAACTGTATAACTGTTGTCTCAGTTAGTAAACCAAGATGCTTTGCATTTTAGGTGACAAATGCTCCAACTACTATTTTGCCAGCTCTAGTTTTAGCCACATCAATTAGATGCATACTTAACCATATACCAACATTAAAGTGTTTAGCATACACCATACACCACATCAAAACAATTCTACTTTAAAGACTACACCTTGGCTATCTCCTCTACTGAATAATGTATAAGTTAAAATCCTTGGAGATAGCAAAGGCTAGGGTCCACTAAACTAGAAGATTTAAACCTATTTGGAGAAAAAATGTTTCTTGAATTAGTAATTTCATTTTAAAATTCTGTAGGCCTAAAATCATCATGGTAGCTGCGTAAATCAATTTGAAAATTCAAATATACTATTCAGTGCATCTAAAGTAATAACATGAGGAATATTCATCAATCTAAATGTTATATTATTCACAATGCCATCATCGTTAAAGATCAATTGTAAAGTAGTCAAAAATTCTAGAGTTAATTTAACGTATGAATTTTTTCTAAATTCAGCAAATCTATCCCATCCTATGTTATGCAATAATTCATTCACTCGGTCTGCTATTCCTAATTCAATAATAGCCCCATAATCGATAAATCTATTCGAAATAATTTGGCCATCTTTTAAAGTTAAATACCTTAACTGGCTCTCACGACTGTCAAATTAAAGACAAAGATTACCTAAAATGGGCATATCATCTAGTTGAGAAGATGAAGATGTTGATAATCTCATACGAGGCGAACTTGATAATGTGAGTCTACCTGAGTTGCAATCAAGGTCACGATATAAATATAGGTGTGAGTCATTAAAACATAAGATTTTACCTTTTCCTGACCTAAAACAATAAAATCACATTACAATGGTGTAAAAACACAACTATAAATCGCTTGCAAGTCTCTGGTACTCGATATAAGCATTCTGCAATTTTTATTTGTTTTTCTACGATACAATGTATAATAAATAAAAGGAAACCGTTATACCTGTGTTACGTCTTCATCGGTCTGCTGTAGCTCCATCTCCAGCACAGGTATAGCGTTTGAAACACCTGGGTACGTTACATGCTTCCAATACCACAAATGAAGCTGGTGAAATCGTTTCTCTCAAATGTCGCTGACGTTGTTGAGTACCTAAAAATGTCCTCTTATATGTTGCGAAGGTCACCTGATTGCGTCATCACCGGTCTGCTCCAGTTGCACCTCATGCTTATGATATTTAGTTGTGAGGCTGAATTGAAAATGTGCACAAGCATTTTTAAGGATTGTAAGTCACACCCATGACATTAAATTTTTTATTATTTATTTTTTATTCAAATATTATATTAAATTTATTTATTTAAATTTCAGTCACGAGTGTGACTAACTAAAATTTTTTTATTTTTCACTTTAACTTAAATATTATAATTAATTTATTTATCCTTATCCATTTATAACAAATAAATGACACTATACATTTCCCAATTTTATTTTATTTTTCCATTCCTAATTTTTGCTAATTAATTTTATTAATTCATTTTAAATATTATAACTCTTATATTTTTACTATTTTATCCACATTCATAAATTTTAAATTTTCCACAATTTTTAATTTTTAATAATATTTATTTATACACCATTCATAAAATAACATATTCATAACTACTCTTCAATTTCCTTAAATTTTTATTTTTATTTTTTATAGGTCACAATTATCACACCCATAACTCCTTAAAATTTTTAAATCAGGTCATAATTCCTTATATTCGTATACTTTTTTATAAAAATTTAGCTTTATTTTTTTAACTGTAAAATATTATAGCACATTGATTTATACCTTTTCTTGTAAACTTTTACTAATAATATTTATTTATACACCATTCAAAAATTCTAAATTACACAATATTCATTTATACATCTATAATTATAAATAACGTAATGTATATATAAATACTCCTTAATTTTAAATTACTTGAGCATTATACTTATTTGAATTATGAGAGCGAATTTGTGCAGTCTCTGTCTACTAGTATGCATTATAAACCGTTCACTCAACTATCACGTAACTCCCGTATTAGGCTACAAGACAACGTTTTTCTTGATTTTGTTTTGCTACATTCCCTGTACTCTCACGTTGGGTTTGGTTGATGTCTCCGTGGGTGGAGACAGATAACAAAACATAAAAATCTTGTGCCCAACAGTATTTGGTTGCTGATATTGCCCATTTTTGTTCTGACACTAGCTCACAAAAACATAAATTTTTTATTTCTTCCAAAACTATGGCACAACTTTCTTGTGCCTATCACAGAAATATGCAAACTGTTGAACAAAAATATCCCCATATTATTACTAATATTCCACACATGCCCAAGTTTATAAATAGCAAAAAAAGAGACCATTCTTCTCATTTCTTCACCAGACACTTTCTCTCTACTACTAGCACGTTCTTCTCTTGTTCGTCTCTCTAGCAAGAAAGACGATCCTTTCTCTATTCTAATCGGTAGTCAAAGGTGAGCTCTTCGATTTTTTTTTGTTGTTGCTATTTTCGTGCTTATCAACTTGAAATCTACATGATCCATGCCATTTTCTTCAATTTTGGGGGTATCACAGTAAACCATAATTTTAACAATCAAAGTTTTTGGGGGAGATTTTTCCAAGATTACGTTAGGGGTTTATTTCTTCATTCTTCTATGATATGATTTCCATTATTTTTGCTTCAATTGCTAACGTGTGTAGTGAACCCTAGATTTTATGTATTTTGAAATATTTGGGAGATTTTTACAATATTAGTTTAATAGTTTCTTTCCTACTGGTTCGTGATTGGATTTCTGTTCAAATGGCTTCAATTGGTTAAGGGTTTACGATTTTTAGTTTTGTGTTTTCTGTTTTGAGTTTCTTTCTTTATTTGTGTTTTGAATTTTTGTATGCTCTGTTTTTTGTATTTTCTGCTTTGATTTTTTGATTATTTTTGTATTTGTGTTTTTGTTTTTTCTAATTTTTATTTTGGAATATTTCTTCTTTCATTAATTTTGATTCAATTTTTTAATATTTGTTTCCACTTATGTGTTTTGTGTTTTTATTTTTGTACTATCTGTGGTTTGAAAATTTTTTATTATTTTTGTTTTTTTATGTTACAATTTTTTTATTTTACATGTTTTGTTTTATGTGATGAGGATATCTAAGGTTTATGATCATTATATATTTTTTATCTTTGCAGATAGTTTTTATTTACAAAAATGGATAACAAGGATCATAATGCTATTTTAAGTGTTTGAGTTTGTTTAAATTTTGAAATGGGGAATTGGATTTTATGAGAATGGTCATGTTGCTATGCTTGTATGTATACACACACAAAAAACTGAGTAACAGTGAAAATGCTATAAGTAGTAGGGCATTGACAGTACCAACTAGGCAAGCTAATATAGATAGGATTATGAATAAGGGTGATAGGAATAGTCAGTGGGATTTAAGGATGGACTTAAATGCATTTACATTGTTATGTCAAATGCTTCAAGTCTATGGTAGGTTGAGGAATAATGACCATGTTCCTATTGAAGAAAAAGTTTTAATCTATCTAAGAATATTAGCACAAAATGAATCTAATAGATTAGTACAAGTTAGGTTTATGAGGTCAGGAGAAACAATAATAGGGTCTTCCATAGTGTATTGAAGGTTGTACTAAAGCTTCAATATCTGTTGCATGTCAAGCCCACACCAATTCCTGAGGATTGCACAAACAATAGATGGAAATGGTTTAAGGTTAGTAAATTTAATTAGCTAAAATAAATTGTCTAATTTCACTTTTTTAAATAGTAAACTAGAACTTTTTATTGTTTGAATTTTGTTAAAAAGGTTTCCTTAGTGCTCTATATGGGACCTATTTAGAAATAATAGTTCACCATGCAGACAAACCCAGATACATAGGTAGGAGAGGGAAAATATGCACTAATGTGTTAGGGGTGTGTGATAAGAACTTAAATTTTGTTTATGTTCTTGCTGGATGGGCGGGTTCAGCATCTAATTCAAGGGTTCTGCGTAATGTTGTTACTAGGCCTAATAGACTTCAAGTTCCAAGGGGTATATACGATAAGAATTTTTAGAATTTTGTTAATATTTTTTGAAGGTTTGATTAAAACAACAATAGTAATAGTGTCATTTGTTTATAAGAAAATTACTACTTAGTAGATGAAGGTTATACCAATGGTCCTGACTTTCTTGCATCTTTTAGAGGCACAAGATACCATATTCAAGAGTGGGCAAGAGATGGAAGGGCACCTAGAGACTTAGAAGAGCTCTAAAATAAGAGATACTCATCTGCCAGAAATGTGATTGAACATGCATTTGGATTACTGAAAAAAAGATGGAAAATTCTAAGAAATCCATCTTTTTATCCAGCAACCACTCATATGCACATAATTCTTGCATGCTGCCTTCTGTACAACTTTATTAAGTTGCATATGACTTATGATCCTGTCGAGTTTACTCCTCTTGAAGATGAGGATATGCCAATTGGGGAAGATGCATCTTTCCCTAAATTTGTTGATCGTGTTGAGACAAATAATGAATGGAGTCAATGGAGAGAGGATTTAGCTAAGAATATGTTTGATGATT
>JANZXR010011734.1:0-16229 GCA_027575705.1 Erythroxylum echinodendron
AAATGTATGTGATGCCATGTGGAGTTTGTAGTGATTGCACGTAGCGCTCCCTAATCTTAGGATATGTGTCGGAATGATCTACGGGCGTTCCGGTGCGTACCCTAGGGTAATGGGGTGTTACAATTTTGGCCACCGAATGGTTGCCAATAGGCTATTTTCCCCACCTAAGGTGCCCCACGAATTGTTTTGGTCACCAAAGGTAGCTAGCAACTTTGCCAATGGACTGCTTTGCCCGTCTAAGGTGTGCAAATGGGCGGTGTTTCCCATCGAATGTTGCCAGTGGGTTGTTTTTCCCACCGAAGGTGTGCCAACATGCTATTTTTCCAATCGAAGGGGCCCAACGGACATTTTTCCCACCTACGAAGCTTGACTATTTTACCCACCAAAGGACTCTATCGACCGTGTGCACGTGTTATTTTTCCCAACGGATGTGTGCTAATGGACTATTTTCCCCACCAAATGTGCCTAATGATTGTGCCAACGGGCTGCTTTTCCCATCAAAGGAGCACCAACAGGTAGTTTTTCCCACCAAAGGATTGCCAAAGTGTTGTTTTTCCCACCAAAAGGTGTGGCAACGGGCTATTTTTCCAACCAAAGGTGTGCCACCAGGATTTTTTTCCCACCAAATGTGCCCAAAGAATTGTTTTTCCCACCTAAGGTGCCTAGCGACTGTGCCAACGGACTGTTCTCTCTGCTAAAAGTGCACCAACGGGTTATTTTTCCAACCGATGCTACCCCGCGGAGTTCTTTTTCGTCAATGGCACCTTACGAATTTGTCAATGGGTTCTTTTGCCTATCAAAGGTATGCCAACGGGCTAGTTTGCCTACCAAAGATATGTCAATGCTTTGTTTTTTCTCCGAATGTGCCCAACGAATTGTTTTTGCCACCTAATGTGCATAACGACTGTTCCAAATGACCGTTTTGTCCACTGAAATCACCAACGGACTGTTTTTCCCGCCAAAGGTAACTAACAACTTTACTAAGGGGCTGTTTTACTCATCGAAGGTGTGCGAACGGGCTGTGTCTCCCCCCAAAGGTGTGCCAACAGGTAATTTTTCCCACCGAAGGTGTACCAAAGTGTTGTTTTTCCCACCAAAGGTACCCAACTTACTATTTTTCCCACCAAAGGTGCCTAGTGATTGCACCAATAGGACACTTTACCCACCAAAGGTGTGCCAACGAGTTGTGTTTCGTAACGAGGCTGCCCAATGTCGTCTTTTTCGTACCAAAGGTGCCAATTGACTATGCAACCGTGCTGTTTTTTCCAAAGAAGGTGTGCCAGTGGGCTGCTTTTCCTACTGAAGGTGCCCAGCAATGATGCTAATGTGCAGTTATCAATGAGTCATTTTTCTCACCTAAGGTTTGCCAACGTGTTCTTTTTCCCACCAAAGGTGTGCCAACAGACTTTTTTTCCCACCAAAGGTGCCCAGCAACAGTGTCAATGTGCTTTTCTCCTAGCAAAGGTATGCCAACGGGCTGGTTTGCCTAGCAAAGATATGCCAATGCTTTGTTTTTCGACCGAATGTGCCCAACGAATTGTTTTTGCCATATAATGTGTATAACGACTATTCCAAACAACCGTTTTGTCCACTGAAATCACCAATGGACTGTTTTTCCCGCCAAAGGCAACTAACAACTTTGCCAAGGGACTGTTTTACCCATCGAAGGTGTGCGAACGGGCTATGTCTCCCCCCAAAGGTGTGCCAACAGGTAATTTTTCCCACCGAAGCTGTGCCAAAGTGTTGTTTTTCCTACCAAAGGTACCCAACTTACTATTTTTCCCACCAAAGGTGCCTAGTGATTGCGCCAATAGGACACTTTACCCACCAAAGGTGTGCCAACGAGTTATGTTTCGTAACAAGGCTGCCCAATGTCTTCTTTTTCGCATCAAAGGTGCCAATTGACTGTGCAAACATGTTGTTTTTTCTAATGAACGTGTGCCAATGGGCTGCTTCTCCTACTGAAGGTGCCCAGCAATGATGCTAACGTGTAGATTTTCCTATCAAAGGTATGTGAACGGGTTATTTTTCCCACCTAAGGTTTGCCAACGTGTTCTTTTTCCCACCTAAGGTGTGCCAACAGACTTTTTTTTCTCGCTGAAGGTGCCCACCAGCCGTTCAATGTGCTTTTCTCCCACCAAAGGTGTGCCAATGCATTTTTTCCCACTGATGGTGTGGCAATGTGCTATTTTTCCCACTAAAGATTCCCAACAGACTGTTTTTCCCATCTAAGGTGACTGGTTACTGTGCCAGTGAGCTATTTGTCCTAGCGAAGGTCCTATCAATAGTACCAACGTGCTATTTTCCTACCGAAGGTGTGCCAATAGGTTATGTTTCGCACCGAAGGTACCCAATGGGCTATTTTGCCTGCCGAAGGTGCCTAGTGACCATACCAATGGGATGTCTTATCCACTGAAGGTGTGCCAACGGGCTATTTTTCTTCCTGAAGGTGTGAAACGGGTCTTTTTTCCAGTTGAAGGAGCCCAACTAACTATTTTTGCCACCTAAGGTGTGTAGTGATTAAGCCAACGGGCTATTTTTCCCACCAAAGGTGCTTAATGACTACACCAACAGGCTGTTTTGCCTATCGAAGGTGTCCCAATGGGTTGTTTTTCCCGCCAAAGGTGTGCTAATAGTATGTTTTTCCCACCTAAGATGCCTATTGACCATGCCAACAGGCTAGTTTTCCCACTGAATGTGCCCCACAAACTATATTTCACACTAAAAACAACTAGCAACTTTGCCAATGGGCTGTTTTGCCTACCAAAGGTGTCTCAACAGGCTGTGTTTCCCACCGAAGGTGTGCTAAAAAGTTTTTTTCCCACCATAGGTGTGCCAAGGTGTTGTTTTTGTAACTGAAGATGCCAAAGGACTTTTTTCCCACCTAAGGAGCCTAGCGACAGTTCCAATAGACTATTTTACCATTGAAGGCGGCTATCCACCATACCAATATGTTGTTTTTCCCAGTAAAGGTGCACCCAATGGGCTGGTTTTCCCACCCAGGTTCCTAACGGTTATGCCAACGTGCTGGTTTTCCCATCAAAGGTCTGCCAACAGGTAGTTTTTCTCCTCAAAGGATTGCTAGTGTTGTTTTCACACTGAAGGTGTGCCAATGGGCTATTTTGCCAAACGAAGGTGTGGCAATGGGCTGTGTTTCGCACCGAGGGCGCCCAAAGGCCAGTTTTTCACACCGAAGGTGCCTATCGACTATGCCAATGTGTTGTTTTTCCCATCAAAGGTGTGCCAATGGGTTCTTCTTCCTACTGAAGGTGCCTACCAACGATGCCAATGTCTTCTTTTTCCCATAAAAGGTATGACAACAGGCTGCTTTTTTGGCCAAGGTGCACGAACATGTTGTTTTTCCCACTGAAGATGTGCCAACGAGTTATTTTTCCTTCTGAAGGTGCCTAGCAACTATGTCAATGAGCTTTTTTCTCACTGAAGGTGTGCCAATGTGCTATTTTTCCCACCGATGGTGTAGCAACGTGTTGTTTTTCCCACTGAAGGTGCCCAATGATGTGTTTCTCCCATCTAAGGTGCCTGGTTACCATGCCAGTGGGCTATTTTTCCCATAAAAGGTCCTACCGACAATGCCAACGTGCTGTTTTTCCCCCCAAAGGCATGCCAACAGGTTGTGTTTCCCACCGAAGGAGCCCAACGGGCTATTTTGCCAATCGAAGGTGCCTAGTGACCGTATCAGTAGGATATTTTGCAAACTGAAGTTGTGCCAACGGGCTGTTTTTCTTCCTAAAGGTGTGTCGACGAGTCTTTTTCCCACTGAAGCAGCCCAACTAACTATTTTTGCCATCTAAGGTGCCTCGCGACTATGCCAATGGACTATTTTTCCACCGAATGTTCTCCTCAACATGTTTTTCCCATCAACAATGCTTAATGAATGTGCCAACGGGCTATTTTCCCCATCAAAAGGGTCCTAATGGGCTATTTTGCCTACCAAAAGTGCGCCAACGGGTTGTTTTTCCCACCTAAGATGCCTACCAACCATGCCAATAGGCTATTTTCCCACCAAATGTGTCCCACAAATAGTATTTCCCACCAAAGATAGCTAGAAACTTTGCCAATGGGTTGTTTTGCCCATCGAAAGTGTGCCAATGGGCTGTGTTTCCCACTAAAGGTGTGCCAACAGGCTGTTTTTCACACTAAAGGTGTGCCAATGTGCTGTTTTTCAAACCAAAGTTGCCTAACGAACATTTTTCCCTACCTAAGGAGCCTAGCTATCATACTAAAGGGCTATTTTACCACCAAAGGTGCCTATCGACTGTGCCAATCTGTTGTTTTTCCCACCGAAGGTGTGCCAATGGGCTGGCTTTCCCACTGAAGGTGCTTAGCGATTATGCTAACATGTTGCTTTTCCCATTGAATGTGTGCCAACGGGTAGATTTTCCTAACAAAGGATTGTCAAAGTGTTGTTTTCCCACTGAAGGTGTGTCAACGGGCTGTTTTGCCTTCCAAAGCTTTGCCAACGAGTTGTTTTTCCCACCAAAGGTGCCCAACGGATTATTTTTCCCATCTAAGATGCCTGGTTACCATGCCGGCGGGCTATTTGTCCCATCGAAGGATCTATCAACCATGCCAACATGTTACTTTTCCCACCAAAGGTGTGCTAACGGGCTATATTTCCTACCAAATACACCCAATGGGATATTTTTCCTATCGAAGGTGCCTAGAGACCATACCAACAGGATGTTTTATCCATGGAAGCTGTGCTAACGGGCTATTTTTCTTCCTAAAGGTCTGTCGACAAGCCTTTTTTCCCACCAAAGGAGCCCAACCAACAATTTCTTCCACCGAAGGTGTCTAGAGACTATGCCAACGGGTTATTTTTCCCACCGAATGTCTACTAGGACATGTTTTTCCACCAAAGGAGCATAATGATTGTGTCAGCGAGCTGTTTTACCCATCGAAGATGTTCCAATAGGCTATTTTGCCTACTGAAGGTGTGCCAACGAGCTATTTTTTGCACCGAAGATGCCTGGCAACCATTCCAATAGGCTATTTATCCCACCGAATGTGCCCCACTAACTGTATTTCCTACTGAAGATAGCTAGCGACTTTGCAAATAGGTTGTTTTTCCCATCAAAAGTATGCCAACGAGCTTTGTTTCCCACTGAAGGCATGCCAACAGGCTATTTTTCACACGACAGGTTCGCCAACGTATTGTTTTTCCAACAAAAGGTGCCCAACTGACATTTTTTCCCACCCATGGAGCCTAGCGATCGTACCGATGGGTTATTTTACCACCAAAGTTGCCTATCGACCATGCCAATATGTTGTTTTCCCATCGAAGGTGTGCCAATGAGCTGGTTTTCCCACCGAAGGTGCCTAGCGATTGTGTCAATGTGTTTCTTTTCTTATCGAATGTGTGTCAATGGGTAGTTTTCCCTAAAAAGGATTGCCAAAGTGTTGTTTTCTCACTGAAGGTGTGTCAACGAGTTGTTTTACCAGCGAAAAGTGTGCCAACAAGTTGTTTTTCCCACCGAAGGTGCCCAATGGATTGTTTTTCTCATCTAAGGTGCCTGGTTACCATGCCATTGGGCTATTTGTCCCACCGAAGGTCCTATCAACTTTGTGGACATGGTGCTGTTCCCATCAAAGACATGCAAATGGGCTATGTTTCCCACCGAATGTGCCCAATAGGATATTTTCACCACTAAAGGTGCCTAGTGATTGTACCAACGGGATGTTTTACCCACCGAAGGTGCACCAACAGGTTGTTTTTCTTCCTAAAGGTGTGCTGACGGGCCTTTTTTCCCACCGAAGGAGCCTAACAAACTGTTTTTACCACTGAAAGTGCATAAGGATTGTGCCAACGGGCTATTTTTTCCATAAAATGTCCACCACGGCATGTTTTTCCCACCGAAGGTGCTTAATGACTATGACAATGGGCTATTTTGCCTATCGAAGATGTCCCAACGGGGTATTTTGCCTATCAAAAGTGTGCCAATGGGCTATTTTTCCACCTAAGATGCCTAGCGACCATGCCAAAAGGCTATTTTTCCTACCGAATATGCCCCACAGATTGTATTTCCCACTGAAGACAGCTAGCAACTTTGCCAAAGGGCTGTTTTGCCTGTCAAAAGTGTTCCAACGGGCTGTGTTTCGCATAGAAGGTGTGCCAACAGGTTGTTTTTGATACCAGAGGTGCACCAACGTGGTATTTTTCCAATCGAAGGTGCCCAACGGACATTTTTCCTACCTAAGGAGCATAACGATCGTGCCAACGAGCTATTTTACCACCGAAGATGCCTATCCACTGTGCCAACGTGTTGTTTTTCCCACCGAAGGTGTGCCAATGATCTGATTTTCCCACTGAAGGTGCCTAGCGATTGTGCCAACAGGTTACTTTTCCCATTGAATGCATGCCAATGGGTAGATTTTCCCATCAGAGGACTACCAAAGTGTTGTTTTCTCACCGAAGGTGTGCCAACGAGCTTATTTGCCTACCAAAGCTGTGCCAACGAGTTGTTTTTCCCACCAAAGGTGCCCAACAGATTGTTTTCGCATCTAAGATGCCTAGTTACCATGCCAGCGGGCTATGTGTTCCCCCGAAGATTCTACCAACCGCGCCAACATGCTACTTTTCCCACCAATGGTGTGCCAAAGGGCTGTGTTTCCCACTGACTGTGCCCAATAGGATATTTTTCCCATCGAAGGTGCCTAGCGACCATACGAACATTATGTTTTACCCACCAAAGGTGTGCCAACGGGTTGTTTTTCTTCCTAAAGGTGTGCTGACGGGCCTTTTTTGCCACCAAAAGAGCCCAACTAATTGTTTTTTCCATCGAAGATGTCTAGCGACTATGGCAATAGGCTATTTTGCCTACCAAAGGTGTGCCAACTAGCTATTTTTCCCACTAAAAATGCCTAGTGACCATTCCCACAGGCTATTTATCCCACCGAATGTGCCCCACGGATAGTATTTCTTACTGAAGATAGCTAGCAACTTCGCCAATAGGTTGTTTTGCCCATCAAAAGTATGCCACCGGGCTTTGTTTCCCACTGAAGGCGTGCCGACAGGTTATTTTCCACACAACAGGTGGGCCAACGTGCTGTTTTTCTGACCAAACGTGCCCAACCGACATTTTTCCCACCGACGGAGCCTAGCGATCGTACCGATGGGTTATTTTATCGCCAAAGGTGCCTATCGAACGTGGCAACATGTTTTTTTTCCCACCGAAGGTGTGCCAATGAGCTAGTTTTCCCACCGAAGGTACCTAGCGATTGTGCCAATGTGTTGCTTTTCCTATCGAATGTGTGCCAATGGGTAGTTTTTCCCACAAAGGATTGCCAAAGTGTTGTTTTCTCACCGAAGGTGTGTCAACGAGTTGTTTTGCCTGCCAAAAGTGTGCCAACAAGTTGTTTTTCACACCAAAGGTGCCCAACGGATTATTTTTCCCATCTAAGGTGCCTGGTTACAATGCCAGCGGGCTATTTGTCCCACCGACGGTCCTATCAACTTTACCAACACGGTGTTGTTCCCAACAAAAACGTGCGAATGGGCTATATTTCCCACCGAGTGTGCCCAGTAAGATATTTTTCCTACTGAAGGTGTGTAGTGACCGTACCAACGGAATGTTTTACACACTAGAGGTGCACCAACAGGTTATGTTTCTTTCTAAAGGTGTGCCCACAGGCCTTTTTTCCCTCTGAAGGAGCCCAACTAACTGTTTCTACCACCGAAGGTGCCTAGTGATTGTGCCAATGGGCTATTTTTCCGACTAATTGTCCACCACGGCATGTATTTCCCACCGAAGGTGTTTAATGATTATGCCAATAGCCTATTTTACCCATCAAATATGTCCCAACGGGGTATTTTGCCTATCGAAGGTCTGCCAACGGGCTATTTTTCCACTTAAGATGCCTAGCGACCATGCCAAAAGGTTATTTTCTTGCCGAATGTGCCCACGGATTGTATTTCCGACTGAAGATAGCTAGCCACTTTGCCAATTGGCTGTTTTCATCAAAAGTGTTCCAACGGGCTGTGTTTTGCATATAAGGTGTGTCAACAGGTTGTTTTTGATACCAAAGGTGTGCAAACGTACTATTTTTCCAACCGAAGGTGCCCAATGGACATTTTTTTCCCACCTAAGGAGCGTAGCGATCCTGCCAACGGGCTATTTTACAACCTAAGGTACCTATCCACTGTGCCAACGTGTTGTTTTTCCCACCGAAGGTGTGCAAATGGGCTATTTTTCCCACTGAAGGCGCCTAGCGATTGTGCCAACAGGTTACTTTTCCCATTAAATGCATGCCAATAGGTAGATTTTGCTAACAAAGGATTACCGAAGTGTTGTTTTCCCACTGAAGGTGTGTCAACGAGCTGATTTGCCTACCAAAGCTGTGCCAACGAGTTGTTTTTCCCACCAAAGGTACCCAACAGATTGTTTTCCCATCTAAGATGCCTAGTTACCATGCCAGTGGGCTATGTGTTCCCCCGAAGGCTCTACCAACCGTGCCAACATGCTACTTTTCCCACCAACGGTGTGCCAACGGGCTGTGTTTCCCCCCGAATGTGCCCAACAGGATATTTTTCCCATCGAAGGTGCCTAGCGACCATACCAACATTATGTTTTACCCACCAAAGGTGTGCCAACGGGTTATTTTGCTTCCTAAAGGTGTGCCGACGGGCCTTTTTTGCCACCAAAAGAGCCCAACTAATTGTTTTTGCCACCGAAGGTGTCTAGTAACTATGCCAATGGGCTATTTTGCCTACCGAAGGTGTGCCAATGAGGTATTTTCCCACCGAAGATGCCCAACGACCATTCCAACGGGCTATTTATCCCGCCAAATGTGCCCCACAGACTGTATTTCCTACTAAAGATAGCTAGCAACTTTGCCAATAGGTTGTTTTAGCCATCAAAAGTATGCCAACAAGCTTTGTTTCCTACGGAAGGTGTGCCAATAGGTTATTTTTCACACAACAGGTGAGCCAATGTGCTGTTTTTCCAACCAAAGGTGCCCAACCGACATTTTTTCCCACCCACGGAGCCTAGCGATCGTACTGATGGGTTTTTTACCACCAAAGGTGCTTATCGACCATTCCAACATGTTGTTTTTCCCACCGAAGGTGTGCCAATGAACTGGTTTTCCCACCGAAGATGCCTAGTGATTGTGCCAATGTGTTGCTTTTCCTATCGAATGTGCGCTAATGGGTAGTTTTTTCCTAAAAAGGATTGCCAAAGTGTTGTTTTCTTACCGAAGGTGCTTAATGACTATGCCAATGGGCTATTTTGCCCATCAAAGATGTCCCAACGGGGTATTTTGCCTATTGAAGGTTGCCAGTGGGCTATTTTTCCATCTAAGATGCCTAGCGACCATGCCAAAAGTTTATTTTTCCTACCGAATGTGCCCCATGGATTGTATTTCCCACTGAAGACAGCTAGCGACTTTGCCAATGGGCTATTTTTCCCATCAAAAGTGTTCCAACAGGCTGTGTTTCGCATAGAAGGTGTGCCAACAAGTTGTTTTTCATATAAAAGGTGTGCCAACGTGTTATTTTTCTAACCAAAGGTGACCAACGGAAATTTTTTCCCACCTAAGGAGCATAGTGATCATGCCAACGGGCTATTTTACTACTGAAGGTGCCTATCGACTCTGCCAATTTGTTGTTTTTCCCACCGAAGGTGTGCCAATGGTCTGGTTTTTCTACTGAAGGTGCCTAGCGATTGTGCCAACAAGTTGCTTTTCCTATTGAATGGGATCCAGTAGGTAGATTTTCCCAACAAAGGATTGTCAAATTGTTGTTTTCCCACTGAAGGTGTGTCAGCGGGCTGTTTTGCCTACCAAAGTTGTGCCAACGAGTTGGTTTTCCCACCAAAGGTGCCCAACAGATTGTTTTCCCATCTAAGATGCCTGGCTACCATGCCAGCGGGCTATGTGTCCCACCGAAGGTTCTACCAACCGTGCTAACATGCTACTTTTCCCACCAACGGTGTGCCAACAGGCTCTGTTTCCCATCAAATGTGCCCAACGGGATATTTTTCCCATCGAAGCTGCCTGGAGACCATACCAACATTATGTTTTACCCACCAAAGGTGTGCCAACGAGTTGTTTATCTTCCTGAAGGTGTGCTTACGGGCCTTTTTTGCCATCAAAAGAGCCCAACTAATTGTTTTTGCCACCGAAGGTGTCTAGTGACTATATCAACGGGCTATTTTACCTATCGAAGGTGTGCTAACGAGCTATTTTTCCCACCGAAGATGCCCAGCCACCATTCCAACAGGCTATTTATCCCATCGAACATGCCCCATTGACTGTATTTCCTACTGAAGATAGATAGCAACTTTGCCACTAGGTTGTTTTGCCCATCAAAAGTATGCCAACGGGTTTTGTTTACCACCAAAGGCATGCTAACAGGTTATTTTTCACACAATAGGTGCGCCAGCGTGTTGTTTTTCGAACCAAAGGTGCCTAACGGACATTTTTTCCCACCCATGAAGCCTAGCGATCGTACTGATAGGTTATTTTATCACCAAAGTTACCTATCGATCGTGCCAACATGTTTTTTTTCCCACCAAAGGTGTGCCAATGAACTGGTTTTCTCACCGAAGGTACCTAGAGATTGTGCCAATGTGTTGCTTTTCCTATCGAATGTGTGCCAATGGGTAGTTTTCCCAAAAGGGATTGCCAAAGTGTTGTTTTCTCACTGAAGGTGTGTCAACGAGCTGTTTTGCCTGCCAAAAGTTTTCCAACAAGTTATTTTTCCCACCGAAGGTGCCCAAAAGGTTGTTTTTCCCCATCTCAGGTGCCTGGTTATTGGCCCAGTGGGCTATTTGTCCCACCGAAGGTCCTATCAACCGTGTCAACATGCTGCTGTTCCCACCATGCACATGCCAACAGGATATTTTTCCTACCGAAGGTGCCTAGTGACCGCACCAATGAGGCGTTTTACCCACCAAAAGTTTGCCAAAGGGTTGTTTTTCTTCCTAAAGGTATGCTGACGGACCTTTTTTCCCACCTAGCAACTGTGCCAACGGGCTATTTTTCCTAGTAAATGTCCACCACGGCATGTTTTTCCCACTGAAGGTTCTCAATGACGGTGCCAATGTACCATTTTGCCCATCGAAGGTGTCCCAACGGGATATTTTGTCTATCGAAGGTGTGCCAAAGGGCTGTTTTTCCACCTTAGATGCTTAGCGACCATGCCACCAAGCTATTCTTCCCACCGAATATGCCCCATGGATTGTATTTCCTACTGAAGACAGCTAGCGACTTTGTCAAAGGGCTATTTTGCCCATCAAAAATGTTCCAGCATGCTGTATTTCCCATCGAAGGTGTGCCAACAGGTTGTTTTTCACACCAAAGGTGCACCAACATTCTATTTTTCCAACTGACGGTGCCCAACGGACATTTTTTCCCACCTAAGGAGCCTAACGATCATGCCAACGGGCTATTCTACCACGAAAGATTCCTCCCGACCGTGCCGGTATGTTGTTTTTCCCACAAAAGGTGTGCCAATGGACTGGTTTTCCCACCGAATGTGCCTAGTGATTGTGTCATCGTGCTGTTTTTCCCATTAAAGGTGTGCCAATAGGTAGTTTTTCCCACCAAAGGATTGCCAAAGTGTTGTTTTCCCATCGAAGGTTTGTCAACGGGTTGTTTTGCCAATCGAAAGTATGCCAACGTGTTGTTTTTCCCACTGAAGGTTCCCAATATATTGTTTTTCCCACCTAAGGTGCCTAGAAACAATGAAAACGGGTCGTTTCGTCAACCAAAAGTGCACCAACAGGTAGTTTTTCCCATCGAAGGCAACTAATGACTTTACCAATGGGTTGTTTTACCGACTAGAGGTGTTTGAATAGGCTGTTTTGCCAACTGAAGGTGTGCCAATGGATTGGCTTCCATCCAATGTGTCCAATGGATTATTTTTGCCACCTAATGTGCATGGAGACAATGCCAATGGGTTATTTTGGTTATCGAATGTGCACAAATAGGCTATTTCTCCCATTGAAGCTACCTTACAGACAATTTTTCCCCCGAAAGCATCTGGTGACTTTGCTAACGGGTTGTTTTGCCCATCAAAGGTGCAACATCGTGTTGTTTTTCCCATTGAAGGTAGCCAGCGGGCTATTTTGCCCACAAATGGTGCCTATCAATCGTACCAATGGGCTATTTTTCCAACTGAATGCGTGCCACTACATGGTTTTCCTACCGAAGGTGCCTAATGACCTTGCCAAAGGGCTGTTTTGCCTACAAAAGGTGTGCCAATAGGCTACTTTACCCGTTAAATATGAGTCTACAAGCTGTTTAGCCGACCGAAGGTGTGGCAACAGGTTGTTTTTCATACCTAATGTGCCTAGCGACCATGCCAATGGGCTATTTTGACCATCGTGCCAATAGCTGCTTTTCCCATTTAAGGTGCCCTACGGACTGTTTTTGCCACCAAAGGTAGCTAACGACTTTACCGATAGACTGCTTTGCCCATCTAAAGTGTGCCAATGGGCGGTGTTTCCCATCGAATGTGTGCCAGTGTGTGGTTTTTCCCACCGAAGGCGCGTCAACATGCTGTTTTTCCAACCGAAGGTGCCCAATGGATATTTTCCCACCTATAGAGCCAGACTATTTTACTCATCGAAGGACTCTATCGACCATGCTCACGTGTTGTTTTTCCCAACTGATGCATGCCAATTGGCTATTTTTCCCACCAAAGATGCCTAGAGATTGTCCCAACATCTAGCTTTTCCCATCGAAGGTGTGCCAACGAGTAGTTTTTCTCGTCAAAGGATTGCCAAAGTGTTGTTTTTCCCGCTAAAGGTGTGCCACTGGACTATTTTACCAACTGAAGTTGTTCCAACAGAATGTTTTTCCCACTAAATGTGCCCAAAGAATTGTTTTTCCCACCTAAGGTGCCTAGCGACTGTGCCAACGGGTATTCTGTCCACCAAAAGTGCACCAACGGGTTGTTTTTCCAACCGAAGCTACCCAAAAGAGTTTTTCCGTCAATATCAATAGGCTGTGTTTCTGATCGAAGGTGTGCCAACAAGTTGTATTTCCACCAAAGGTACACCAACCTACTGTTTTTCTAATTGAAGGTGCCCAATGGACTTTTTTTCCCACCTAAGGAGCCCAGCGACAGTGCCGACAGACTATTTTACCACTGAAGGTGCCTATCCACCATTCTAACGTGTTGTTTTTCCCACTGAAGGTGTGCCCAATGGGCTGGTTTTCATACCAAGGTGCCTAGCGATTGTGCTAACGTGCTACGTTTCCCATTAAAGGTCTACCAACAGGTTGTTTTTCCCTTCAAAGGATTGCTAGTGTTGTTTTCACACTGAAGGTGTGCCAATGGGCAATTTTACCTAACGAAGGTGTGACAACAGGCTGTCTTTCCCACCGATGGTGCCCAAAGGCCTGTTTTTCATACCGAAGGTGCCTATCGACTGTGTCAACGTGTTGTTTTTTCCACCGAAGGTGAGGTTGTTCTTCTCACTGAAGGTGCCCAGCAACGATGCCAACGTGTTGTTTTTCCTTTGAAAGGTGTGACAAAGGGCTGCTTTTTTGCCCAAGGTGTGCGAGCATATTGTTTTTCCCACTAAAGATGTTCCAACTGGCTGTTTTTCCCACCAAAGGTGCCTAGCAGCCATGCCAATGAGCTTTTTTCCCACCGAAGGTCTACCAATGTGCTATTTTTCCAACCGATGGTGTAGCAACGTGTTATTTTCCTACTAAAGGGGCCTAACGATGAGTTTTTCCCATCTAAGGTGCCTGGTTACCATGCCAGTGGGCTATTTTTCCCATCGAAGGTCCTACCGACAGTGTCAACATGCTGTTTTTCCCAGCAAAGATATGCCAACATCATGTGTTTCCCATCAAAGAAGCCTAATGGACTATTTTTCCCATCGAAGGTGCCTAGCGACTGTACCAATAGGATGTTTTACCCACTGAAGGTGTGACAATGTGCTATTTTTCTTCCTGAAGGTGTGCCGACGAGCATTTTTCCCGCTGAAGGAGCCCAACTAACTGTTTTTGCCATCTAAGGTGCATAGTGATCGGGCCAACGGGCTATTTTTCCACTTAAGATGCCTAGCGACGATGCCAAAAGGCTATTTTTCCTACCTAATGTGCCCCACGGATTGTATTTCCTACTGAAGATAGCTAGTGACTTTGCCAATGGGCTATTTTTCCCATCAAAAGTGCTCCAACGGGCTGTGTTTCGCATGGAAGGTGTGCCAACAGGTTGTTTTCCATACCAAAGGTGTGCCAACGAGCTATTTTTCCCACCAAAGATGCCTAGTGACCATTCCAACAGTCTATTTACCCCACCGAATGTGCCCTACGGACTGTATTTCCTACTGAAGATAGCTAGCATCTTTGGAAATAGGTTGTTTTGCCCATCAAAAGTATGGCAATGGTTGGCTACGGGCTTTGTTTCCCACCGAAGGCATGCAGGTGTGCCAGCGTGCTGTTTTTCCAAACAAAGGTGCCTAACGGACATTTTTTCCCACCCACGGAGCCTAGCGATCGTACCGATCGGTTATTTTACCACCAAAGGTACCTATCGACCGTGCCAATATGTTGTTTTTCCTACCGAAGGTGTGTCAATGAGCTGCTTTTCCCACCGAAGGTGCCTAGCGATTGTGCCAATGTGTTGCTTTTCCTATCGAATGTGTGCCAATGGGTAGTTTTCCCAAAAAGGATTGCCAAAGTGTTGTTTTCTCACAGAAGATGTGACAACAATCTGTTTTGCCTACCAAAAGTGTGCCAACAAGTTGTTTTTCCCACCGAAGGTGCCCAACGGGTTGTTTTTCCCATCTAAGGTGCTTGGTTACCATGCCAGCAGGCTATTTGTCCCACTAAAGGTCCTATCAACTATGTCAACATGCTGCTGTTCCTACCAAAGACATGCCAATGGGCTATGTTTCCCACCGAATGTGCCCAAGGGGATATTCTTCCCACCAAATGTGCCTAGAGACCGTACCAACGAGACGTTTTACTCACTAAAGGTGTGCCAATGGCTTGTTTTTCTTTCTAAAGGTGTGCCGACGGGCCTTTTTTCCCACCGAAGTAGCCCAACTAACTGTTTTTACCACCTAAGGCACCTAGCAATTATTCCAAAGGGCTATTTTTCCTACTAAATTCCCACCATGGCATGTTTTTCCCACTGAAGGTGCTTAATGACTGTGCCAATGGCTATTTTGCCCATCAAAGATGTCCCAACGGGGTATTTTGCCTATCGAAGGTGTGCCAAAGGGTTGTTTTTCCACCTTGGATGCTTAGCGACCATGCCAACAGGCTATTTTACGAACCGAATGTACCCCACGGGCTGTATTTCCCACTGAAGACAGCTAGCGACTTCGCCAAAGGGCGATTTTGCCCATCAAAAGTGTTCCAACAGGCTATATTTCCCATCGAAGGTGTGCCAACAGGTTGTTTTTCACACCAAAGGTGCGCCAACATTCTATTTTTCCAACTGAAGGTTCCCAACGGACATTTTTTCCTACCTAAGGAGCCTAGAGATCGTGCCAACGGGTTACTTTACCACCAAAGATTCCTACCGACCGTGCAAGTATGTTGTTTTTCCCACCGAAGGTGTGCCAATGGACTGATTTTCCCACCGAATGTGCCTAGCGATTGTGTCATCGTGCTACTTTTCCTATTGAAGGTATGCCAACAGGTAGTTCTTCCCACCAAAGGATTGCTAAAGTGTTGTTTTCCCATCGAAGGTTTGTCAATGGGTTGTTTTGCGAATCGAAGGTGTGCCAACGTGTTGTTTTTCCGATTGACGATGCCCAAGATATTTTTTTTCCCACCTAAGGTGCCTAGCAACAATGACAATGGGTCGTTTTGTTTGCAAAAAGTGCACCAACAGGCAGTTTTTCCCTTCGAAGGCAAATAACGACTTTACTAATGAGTTGTTTTGCCCACCGGAGGTGTTCCAACAGATTGTTTTGCCTACTGAAGGTGTGCCAATGCGTTGGTTTCCATCAAATGTGTCCAATGGATTGTTTTTGCCACCTAATGGGCATAGCGACAATGCAAATGGGTTATTTTGGTTGCCAAATTTGCACCAACAGGCTTTTTCTCCCATCGAAGCTACCTTACAGACTATTTTTCCCCCGAAAGCATATAGTGACTTTGCCAACGGGTTGTTTTGCCCATCAAAGGTGCAACGTCGTGTTGTTTTTGTTAGTTGTATGCCCTAGGCCAATGGATATTTGTGATTCATGTATTAACATTATGACTTGTTAATAATATATTATGAGATATTCCTT
>JANZXR010011745.1:0-16228 GCA_027575705.1 Erythroxylum echinodendron
TAATAATAATAATAATAATAATAATAATAATAATAATAATAATAATAATAATAATAATAATAATAATAATATGTTTTCTAATAAAAACCTACCGAACTTGTAATAGCTTTATTTTTCATGAAAATGTACTTAGGAGTAGTTACAGAATATGAATGATCAAAGAATTATTAATATATGTGTGCAATTGAAAAAGGTAAATAAATTAACACTTAGATCTGGATTGATTTGTTTATTTAGTTCAAAGCCCTTAGACGCAGATTTTGCATGTTAATGATTTGATATAACTTGATGATTATGTTTAAAGTTAAGTTTATTTCATTAAGTTAAAGTCATTGTCTCATTACTGCATTATGTGTTGTGTGTTGTTGTTTCGTTTGCTTGAGGATAAGCAAATGTTTAGGTGTGGAGATGTTGATAAGTGTGAATTGCATCATGTTTTAGGGCTTATTTTGTTATATATTTAAGTGATAATTTAATAGTTTAGTATATGTTTAGGTTAGAATTATGTTAGTTTGTTAATTAATTGTGTTTAAGTGTTTTTTGGGGTTAGTCAAGTTTTGAGCTTAATTATTATGTCCTTGATATACCATTATGTGTTTGTTAGTGTTTCAGGGTAAAAAATATCGAATAATGGATAAGTTTCGGACACACTCAGGCTAAGATAATAGCCCACGATCATGCCACGATCATGACAGAACCATTGCAGCTAGCCCATGATTATGGACCATATGCCCCAATAGTGACAGAAGCCTAAGACACTGCTAACCATCGTGGCCTTATTTCAACGATTGTCACAAAAGGGTCTAATGTGGTGCAGACACTCAGAAAAGTTAGGTTTTGAGGGAGTTTTTGGACCTTTCGGACCCCAGAAAAATCTTAGGGCTGCCTAGAACATAAAGGGTATAAAAAGAACAAGAAAAAGAAGGTAAGGGAGCTTTTGCATCAGCAATAATTAAGAAAACTAGAGAAAGTTCATCGAGAGATCGAGAAAGAGAAGAAGGAAGAGAGACGTGGAGAAGTAGCCTACGCAAAGTACTTCCTAGAACAGGAGGTTTCCCAACGTTACTGCCTCTGTCATCCATTTTAATCTTGTTTCTGGTTAGTTTTTCATTTTATTATTGTATAGATTTGGGATAGCCATTCATCATAGGATTGTATGAATGTTGAAGATGCCTAAACTCACCTTTAGGTTGTTTTATCTTTGATTTAATGAAAATTGTTTATGTTTTATTGGATTTATTATGATTTAATTTCTACACTTGCATAATTCGGTGATAAACTGAGAGGGTAAACTGAGTGCAAAATTATTAAATTAGGCTAACAAGACTTAGGTAATTTACCTAATTTAATATAATGAGAATTAAATCAAATCGGTAAATTGTGCGAAAAGAGATCTTGTATAGGATTCCCGATAGTTTTTGGACAACTTTAGATCAAATTAAGGTTTTGGATAGATTGTTAATCGAGAGATTGCAATTCTCATAATCTGATTAGGGTTTATAAATTAGGGTTAATGGTTATAACTCGAGAGAAAGTAATCAACCCTAAGATCATCTAGGACTAGTAATCCAATAGTCCATAATCGATTAGGTTAACATTAAAGATAGATAAAATTCCCCTTTCTCTCAATTGGTAGTTCTTTAGGTTGATTCTTGATTGGGTGTTGCAACTGCTATTTTGTTAATATTTTCATATTTGATTCTTGGAATTGAGTTGCGTGATTGAATTAAATTATTGCCTTAGTTTTATTACATTTTAATTATTGTGCATTAGTTTGACCTTAGATTTTAGAATTAGATTAACCCTCCTAGTAGGATCAATACCTTAGATACTAGGAGAACGACCCATACGCTTGCGAATTATCAAGGTTAAATATTAAAATTTATATATATCGAAAAACCGTGATCAGTCACCAAAACATGTATTTTGAAGTCCTTCAATGAACCTCGGCCAACATAGTCTAAGGCAATGAAAGGTCTTAGAAAACAAAATTATTGCATTTCTTAGTAATGCCTTAATGTTTCTTTGGAAAATATTAATGCTTATAAAGTTCCCTATCCTGGCAAGTTTTGTGTCAAATTTTGTTGAACCCATTCAATTAATTGATATTGTAGGACAATGACAATTCACAAAAATTGGATGGAAATTTCTAATAGAGCAATGCCCCAATATGAACAAGGAGTTAATGAATTTCTAGATTTTGTATTTAGACATCTTGATGAAGGAAGAGCAGTTCGTTGTCCTTGTAAAAAAATGCAATAACAATTTATTTAGGACACGTCAATGAATTTATGAACATCTGTTGTTAAAAGGGATAAACAAAAACTACAACCAATGGTACCATCATGGAGAGGTTCTACAATATTATTCTAATGACGACAATGATGGTAATTAGAGTAATAAAAGTGAAAATGATTACCGAATGCATAATATGTTACGTGATCTTGGATGTGCTAACGTAGATTATATTGACCAATTTGTTGCTCAAATGACTAATGATGCATTTGCAAGGAATAGTTCTTATGATTTGAATGAAGAAGTTGATGATCCTATTAAAGGTGGCCCCACCATTCCAAATAACGAAGCTACTAAGTTTTATAGATTATTGCAAGAATTAGAACAAGAGTTATATCCTGGCTGTGAGGAATCTTCCACACTATTATTGTAAAATCCTAGTTTGATTATTGTACTATTTAATGTATTGTACATGCATTTTATAGAGTATGATTTATTTATGGTGTACTAGATTTATTTAAGCATTTAAATGTATTATTGAAGTTATAACGGAGATCACAGATAGACCACAGACAATTCTGGACTCAATCATAAATTTCTCGAAAAAATTTTAAAAACTCTGAAAAGCTACAGAATGAGTCTGAATGAGCTTTAAAAGCCCAAAAATGTACTTTGGAGATTTAGGTGATGCTTTTGAATGAAATCCGGATGATTTCAGTGACATTTAGTGATTTCCGGATTCAATCTGAAAATTCTTCCGTGCAATCGAAAAGTTACCAAATAATTTCAAAATATGATGACAAGCTCCAAAATTAGGATTGGAGTTCATAGGGACTGAAACGGGTCAAAACGGAGGTCGTTTGACTAGAATTTGGATAATCTGAAATTATTGGACTAAAATGCCCTTTTTGGAAAATAATGGGTATTAATGATTTTAAACCCATAAAAGCATCCAATCAATAAGTATTGACCTTAATTTGAGTTTTTCATGGTCAATTAGAAAATAAGATAGTTATGGAATGTTTTCGGGATTTAATTTTATTAGTTGGTCAATTAAATGCATTAAAGGGCAATTTGGTCTTTTATACAAATTAAGGGTAATTTGGTCTTTTACATAATATTAGTGGATTGATTAGTCATTAAAGATGACCAATGAGATGATAACATGCGTTTGATGAGTCATTAGTGATGACAAATAGGAAGGTGACGTGTAATCCATTAAACAAGTATAAAAAGCAAAACTTAAGACATTTTGCTTCTTTCTTTCTACATAAATGTGAGAGTGATGAGAGAGTACCATGAGAGACAAACAAAGAAAGGGAAAAGAAGAGAAACTAAGGGTGAACATTGGCTAGGTAGAGAGGAAGAAGAGTGTAGTCATTTTTGATGGAATTTGATGGTGATTTGGAGAAATCTTGAAGTATTCATCAAATACTCAAAGATTAGAGGAAAAGGTGGCAAATTTCCTAGCATAAATTTCTAATTTTTATGGGTTTCTTAAGTGAGTGAGATGGATGTGTTTAAGATCAATGTATTACTTTGATGTTTCTTTGCA
The DNA here is from genome assembly GCA_027575705.1 of Erythroxylum echinodendron. Taxonomy (NCBI): domain Eukaryota; kingdom Viridiplantae; phylum Streptophyta; class Magnoliopsida; order Malpighiales; family Erythroxylaceae; genus Erythroxylum; species Erythroxylum echinodendron. The sequence continues at coordinate 3,791 of JANZXR010011745.1, forward strand.
TAGAATTAGTTGAATATGACAAGAGAGGAATATGTAGTGAAATTTTGTCTTAGGTTAACTTGAACCATTCCCAATGTTTTGGCCATAACTCGGCCTACAGACCTCCAAATTAGGTAATTTTAATTGAAGCTGAAACCTAAGACATAGTGCTAAAAATCTATAGAAGAAACCTATACTGAGTTCGGGATGAATGATATTGAAATTTAAGATTTAAAATGGTAACCTGATACTGCCCTTGTGTTGAAATAGCTTGTGATATTTGGTACATTTTTCATGATTTAGAAGTTAAAATGACATGATTTTTTATGATATAGAAAATAGAAACATAGGGGAACAAATGTCTAGAAGATCTCAAAATTAAGGAACAATTGTAGGTATGGATTATAGACATGGGTCATAATCATGATTCATCATGCATGATTGTGATATGGAGAATTAAATTGGGTGAGATTGTGTTTTGAAGGAAATGGTAAGTTAGAATGGATAAAATATAGTATTTAAGTTACTTTTGAAGTTAGATTTTGAAACGGTGACCAATATGTTAGCTTACAGAAGTAAATGGAAATATGATTAGCATGTGTGTTACGCGATTAGATACAAATCTCGAATTCAGTTAAATCGAATATATAGTTTTAATGCCTAAGGAAAATGTATTTTGTGTAGGCAAAGGAGAGTCACCAAACGTATGAGTGTACTTGGCAATAAGTATGCAAAATTGTGAGTGTATCTTAACTGTTTTATATGACTTAATTCTTTGTAAAAGAACTGATGACATGTGAGTGTTTTTAAATCGATTTTATGCAAATGGCTTTCATTTGATCATGAAATGAATCTTTATGATAAGTTTTATACAAATGGTATTTTACAAGTGAATATTGCTATCATAAGTGTGTCCTTTGGCAATATATAAGTTTTAATTTAAAAGTTAAATTTTATATGATTGGGAGCACGTTGAAATAATTCACTTATGAAGCATCCCATACTTGATTTAGAAAATAAGACAAGTAGTAAATGTAAGAGTTGTTTTCGCCTATAATACATCGTTAGACTTTATTCATGTTATTATACCGTTATATTTATAGTGGTTAACCTATTACGGATAAGTGATGTAGAACCAGCTCCGCAGATAGTTGTTAACTAATCATGAGATGTAGAACTAGCTCCACGACTTGTTACAGGTAAACGAAACAGAACTAGCTCCATAATTATCAGTTCACAGTAGTTAACCTATTACAGGTAAGTGATGAAGAACCAGCTTTGTAAATAGTGGTTAACTAGTAGTAAGCGATGCAGAACCAATTTTGTAACATTATGTCTAGTGTACCGTATGGTAAAGAAATTTGTAGTGGACTATGTTGAGTAAGGAAAGTCATGAAAATAATAATTATGCCACTATTTATGTTTAAAATGATTTGAGAGGTACCGTATAGTACCAATTCTACTGGTTGGCTTATTTTTCAGTATTAAATTTTTCAGAAAACTTATTGTCACTACTGTTTATTGTTTAAGGAAAATGGAAAATAGAAACTTTCATATTATAAGTTTAATTTCAAAAAGTATTTTGAAATAGTATTTCAGAAAAATTGAAATTGTGTTTTATGAATTGTTATGTTATTACCAAATTTGATGATGCCGAATAAATTGTTATAGAAAATGTTTTACCATAAGCTTTATGATTGTATGGAATATTTTAGTTATATTGTTATAAAAAGTTAAATTTTAGTAAACTGATTACACTCACTGAGCTCATTTAGCTCTCCCTTATTTTTATGTTTTTAAACATCCCACCCCATGTATGCGTATAGATGTTGCAGTAATTAGGACTTTGCCTCAAGATTAGTAGTATTGTCGGGTGCTACTGTGCTTGTGCCATTTTACTATGTACATTTGTGAAAAGAATGGGTGCTTATAAAAAACTTTTAAATGAAACACATGAATATGTCTTAGCTTTCAAAAGTTTATTGTAGTGAGTATTGAGAATTATTTGTTTGGGTTGCTTGTGCGTGGACTTAAAGTCCAAAACTTGTAGTTGAGAAATTGGTATGAATATAGAAGTGTTTTAAAGTGTGTTATGCAGGTTTTCAAAATTTGAGAATCTTAGAAAAGCAGTTGTTATGCTGCCGAAATTTTTAATAAAACATTTTTAAAAAGTTCTCACTATTTTCTACACTTTTAAAAATTAAAGTATAAAAGGTTTTTAATAGTTAAACGACTTAATTTTGTGGGAACCCTTCAATTGAGCTAGATATCGATTGAAGGGCTACTATGGCATTACTCCACTGTAGTTTCAGAAGGGGAACTCCGTGATGGGTTCTTTCAATTATTCATTGTTGAAGTACTGAATTGGAAATATCTTTACGGAATTAGTGCAAATACAGTTGATGGAATGCTTCAAATAATGAAAAGGGTGTTTCCTAAAGGTTCCTAACTCATATATTGATTATAAGAAAGTTTCTCAAGATATAGGGCTTTCATATGAGAAGATAGATACTTGTGTAAATGATTGCATAGCTTATAGAAATAAATATGAGAATGCTAATCTTGTCAAACTTGTGGTAAATATAGGTGGAAGAATAATGGGAAAATGGGGAATATGATTAATGAGCATAAACATAAGAAAAAGATTCCATAAAAATTCTTGCAATATTTTCTATTAACTCCTTGCTTGAAAAGATTATACATTTCATCTAATTTTTCTAAAGATATGAGATGGGATAAGGAAAAACCATGTAATAATGAGTTTATGGGACATCTAGTGGATTCTTCAACTTGGAAAAGTTTTGATGTCATAACCCCTGTTTTGCAACAGACTTGCATAATGTTACACTTGGTTTAGAAGGTGATGGGGTCAACCCATTCAGGAATATGAGCACTTCTTATAGTGTATGGCCAGTTGTATTAGTTCGTTATAACCTTCCACCATGGGTTTTGCATGAAAGATCCTTATTTCATGATATTAATTTTGATTCTTGGCCCTAAAGCTCCTGGAAATGATATTGATGTATACTTAGAGTCGTTTATTAATGAGTTGAAATGACTTTGCGAGATAATTGTAGAGACATATGAAGAATTTTCGAAGTTTTTTTTTTCTTACTTGCAGCTCTGTTATGGACCATAAATGATTTTCCCGCTTATGATAATTTTTCATAATGTAGAACCAAAGGCAAGCTAGCATGTCATGTTCGCAATCTTGAAATGTCTTCTCACAAGCTTCAAAATGGATGTAAAACATGCTATCTTGGTCATCATTGCTTCTTACCAACTAATCAGTCTTGGAGGAAAAATACTAAAGCATTTGATGGTACCAAAGAAAATTGAAGTGCACCGAAATAATTATCAAGGGGTGATGTTGTTGAACAATATAATCATTTTTTCAGATGAAGTTTGTTTAATTTTAAATTATTCATATATTTTATCTGTATTCTTTTTTTTATTTCTACTATTTTCATTAAACAGGTTAATTTTGGAAAGACTGTAAGGAAAAGAAAGCGTGGAGATGTTCTATTGCTCAAAAATTGGAGAAAAGTAGTTTTTTTTTAACTCTCATAGTGGACAACACCTAAATTGCTACATAATCTAGATGTCATGCATATATAAAAAAAATGTATATGATAACATAATTAGGACTTTGTTAAACATTAAGGGGAAAACAAATTAAGGATATTATAAATACTGATTTTGATATCTATGGGTATACATTCTAAGCTTCATGTAACTCCTATAAGTGATGGCAGGTATGTGTTTTACCCTGTACATCTTACACTATCTAAAGATGCAAAATGAGCATTCTTTTAGTTCTTAAATGATATAAAAGGTTCAGATCGTTATTCTTCTAATAGTTTTAGATGTGTGAGTCTTATTGAATGTAAAGTTTTTGGAATGAAATTTCATGATTGTCATGTATTTCCTCATCGATATCTCCCTTTGGATTGTAAAGCATTACTTAAGTTGTGTACTTATTTATGGGATTTGTGTGCTAAAGTTTTGCATTTTGATGATTTGGAGAGACTTGAAAAATCAATTCCTTTTACACTTTGTAAATTAAAGAAAATATTTCCCCCTCATTTTTTGACATAATGGTGCATTTAACTATTAATCTTGTGAGTGAGGCTAAACTTGCTGGGTCAGTACAATTTCCATGGATGTATCCTATAGAACGATATTTACATAGGCTTAAATCATATGTGAGAAATAAGGCATGTCTAGAAGGATAAATTGTTGAGGCATATATTGTGCAAGAATGCATGCATTTTTTCAAGGTATTTGTATGGAAATGAAAATAGGTTGAATCGTGTTGGAAGAAATGATGAGGCAAGAGATGATTATTCTCATTTTGGGTTTCAAGTTTTTCACAAGCTGGTAGGCCTTTGCTCAGAAAAAATATGATGAGCTGAACTTAGCTAAATCGGGTTAAGCTAGCATGTATGTGGTAGAAAATTGTGAAGAAATTATAGAGTTTATGGAGTGAGTTCTCTTAACTTGAAAGTAGTAATTTTTTGTAATTTTATTTATATTTTATATATTTTTTAAATAATTACTAATATTTAACTTATTTTTACTATGAAGCATGCATAAAGAAAAACTCAAGGGGGAGGATCCTAGAAATGTAAAAGAAGATATCAAAAAGAATTCCATTGGTGGTTTAGGCTAAGTTTGGTTAGATGTAAGGTTTTTAATGGAATGAAATGGTTTATAATGGAATGGAATATAAGTGGATGTAATATTGGAAAATTGTTGTTTGGGAGGAATAGAAGGGTTCATAATGTAATAGCAAAATGTTGTTTGGAAGACAAGTTTATAATGTAATATAGTCAAAATTTGTTTATCATTTTATATTTCATCCTCAACTTCCGAAATCAAAAGTTTCTCATTTTTTCTGCTTAGGATGGAATATGATGTGTTATGAAACCCTCCTTTCCATCCTATCCCATTCCATTCCATTATAAACTCTCCTCCCAAATGATGGAATAATATTACGTTACATTTCATTCTATTAATAAACCCCCACCAAACATACCTTTAAGAAATATGTAAGTACTATAAATATATTTTCACCTATAACCTTTTATAAATTATAATTTATATAATATAAATATTTAATTCTCATTACTTATGATAGGTCACCAAATTGCACAATAAAGGAAGTTAAATGGTTAGTGATTAATTAATACATTTATCTTATAGGCCAGACAGGTGAATTTATCGAAATAAAAGCTTCCTCATTAACGGTTGGAGGTTCAACACAAAAGATAGAGATTTGCAATTGAAATCACAAAATAGTAGAATTTTTGTAAAAGGTGATATGACTACCAACAATTTGGACTATTTTGGTGTTTTGATAGATATCATACAATTAAATTATCATGGGGGAAATAGTATCATTTTATTTATGGGATGTGTATCATAAAGGTGGATATAAGGTCAACAAGTTTGGGTCCTATGGTCAATGTCACACGCACGTTGAAAACTGACGAACCATATGTTTTAGCTTCTTAATATGAACATTACTATGTAAGAGATATTAAGGAGCTCAATCAGCATGTTGTTGTCAAGATAAAGCCTCATGATTTGTATGATCTTCCCGATCATATTGGAGATAAGCCATGCAAAAAAAATGAAAATTTTGGCTTTACACTTCATGAATCTACTTTAGAGGATGATACTAATATGATATCTTTGGATAGATATTATTTAGATGATGCAATTGTTGAAGGAAATCCATTAAAAATTGATACTATGAGTGATGGAGAAGATGACAAAACTGATTGTAATGAAGATACTTTTATAAATGATGATGAGACAAATTAGTAAGTGAAGATGAGGAAGGCAACGATAACAATGATTAAGAATTGGCAAGAACTTTGTTTTTAAATTTTGAATCGGTTAAGAGTTTTGCTTAATATTTTGAAACGAAATTTTCATTGAATTTAAACATTTATCTATTTTGATTTTTATTTTGATGAAATTTCAAAGTTATGTTTAGCAAATATCTATTGATATATAAAATATTACTTTTGGATTATCGATATATGTAGTTTGAACATTTTATAAGAAAATACTTAAATTTGTTTACAAATAGTAATATTAAAGAAAAATCATGACAAATAGTTTCTAGTCCCAAAAGTTCATACAATAATGACAAAATTAATCATTAAAGTGGTTAATTTTAATATGTTATTATAACAAGAAATATTTATGCTTAATTTGTTATGTTTATATTGACGATAACTCTTGCAACAAAAAGTTAATGATCAAGTGACAACTAAATTTCTTATAACAAAAATTATGAATAGTAGTGACCATAATGGTAGTTCCTTTTTTTTAACAATATTAAGCAAACACTAACTAAAAATCAATTCACAAAAAGTAAAATATCATGTGACGGTAAACAATTTCATCACAGTAAGAGAAAAATATTACTGACCAAACTATGTTTTGTCACAAAAATATAAAATATAAGTAACCAACATATGTTTTGTCACAATTACAATTCATTCCTGTCAAAATTACCTTGGCGCTAAATTTTATATGTTTTTAGTGACAAAACTTAGTGTTAAAAGAAATTTCGATGCTATTAATATATTAATAGTGACAATTTAATTGTGAAAGACACTAAATTGTTACAATTACCATTTCATTAGTGACAAAAAAATAGATCATCACAATTAATCTAAACAACAATACCGATCAATTTTTTTGTCACAAAAAACTTCATATCTGTGACGAAATAATAGATGGTCAAAAAAAAGTTGTCACTAAATGTTTTAATTCTTGTAGTGAATTGAAAAAAGTCTTGTATAGGTTGAAACAAGCGTCATAGGCCTAGTATAGAAGAATAAATGGGCATTTATGCAACCATGAATTTTAAAAAAGTCCAAGTGAGATATCTTTGTATATGAAAACTAGAGTTACACGTGCCATTCTCATTGTTTGCCTCTATGATGATATCTATACCAACAATAGTGACATATTATTGGAAGGTTTAAGAGGATGATGTTAGATGAGTTTGGTACCTTTTTATTATTATTTTGGTACCTTTTTATTTTCATGTTATATTTTGTTTTGAGTATGTCCTGTGGTTATATATTATTATTTATTTATTTACGTATTTATTTTAATTTTATTTACTTAATAATTTAGCGTGTCAGTTTTACTTATTTACTCTTTAATCCGTATCACTCTTTTATCATCACATCTACATGAGGGTCTACTGGAAACAGTCTCTCTACAATGTAGAGGTAAGGCTGTGTACTATCAGACCTCCCCAGACCCTGCTTTATTGCAGGACTTCGGATTGGGTGTGATGATGATGTTAGATGAGTTTGAAATAACTGATTTAGGTTTGATAAATTTCTTTTTAGGCCTAGAAGTTAAGCAATGTGAACTTTTATTTCTAAAGACAAATATGTTCATATTCTTCTTAAAAGACTCGATTTGAAGGATTGTAATGCTTAAACACCCCACTTCCTTCCAACATGTGCTCGTACGCCCCTTAGATGTTCGTGCAAATGTTTGATGAAATGGTGCACTAATTATATGACTATTATTTATCTCATGACATCATAATTTAAAACATAAGAATCACAATGACTAAAAACCCAAATGCCTCATTTCATTTCGTAAACATTGTAGCTTTACAACATCATCCATATAAGTACAATATCAACAACCTATTAGAGTTCACTATTCTGTCTACAAAACATGTTCCATACATGAGGATTTAACAAAATCTAGTCTAGATCCTTCAATCCAGCTGATCGACCTTTGATCTATGTCTTCAATCCAAAAGCAATACTAGTTGTCTTTTAAATTGACTTAGAAGCTATATCATCTCTCTCAAACTTGAAATATCAACGTTGCAATGTTGGGTGAGTTTTGCAAACTCTGTGAGTTAACCATCCTCGATGGTTCACCGATATCATATAACACATCATCACATACAAACACATAATTCACATCATTTCATTTTTCATATATCATCATAAATCACTTTGTATAAGTTTTCACATTTTTCATTCAACTCAATTCAAATCTACATTGCAATCATTCAAATCATTCAATTCATATGTACATGCCATGTTCATGATAGTCACATTCGTTTGTTACTTTGTTGTGATCAAGTGCCTTTTTCATTATCCTGTATCCGTTGCAGATACCGGGCTCATTATTGCTGTCCTTATCCGTTGAGGATACAGGTCTCATTTTAAATAGCAAGCCATAGGCTCCTACCACATTCTGAGCTTTAAGCTATTTTTTTTATTGGCAACTCTAGCTACAACTACCATTATATTTCATGCATTCATCTAATGAAATGCATTACACATATTCAATCATTATGTTCAATCAATCACATTCACATTCTCTTTCTCATTCACATTTTTCATTAGACCTTGGTCCAACATTGAACATTTATATGTTGAGAACATTTAGTCAATCAAATTCACATTCAAAGAGCACTTTCAATATATTATTCATGCATCAAATGCCACAGACACTCAATGTCCGAAAATCAGTGCATACACAACATATAATATTCAATACATAGTTTAACAAACACACAATCAAGGTGAGACCATCTTAGGTTACTCACAGTTTGCTCCCGTTAGCTTATTACCTTGAAGTCCCGGTAATGTCTGGAAGTGGACACTCAATGTGCTCTTCTATATTATGCAATCACACATATTCATACATTACTAATTTGCACATTTACATAAATACTCAATCATAAGCACATATATATATGTCATGTATAATGCATGATCAATGACAAATTCCTAGGTATATTTCCTTAATACACATCTTAGAGTTAATTAACAACATCTTCCAATACCTAATTCACTTTGTCCATTTTAATCACCTCATTCAACATCAACTAGGTTCCTTCAAGATCTCATTTAAACCTAAATACCTTATATGGAAACACCCAAGCATTAGTTAGTTCATAATTTACTCAAACGACACTCTCCTTCTCTATAGGTCTAGCCAGGATTGTGGTGTCTCTGTCACGATCGTGATAGAAACTTTTGGAGTTGGCTACGATCGTGATGACACGATTGTGATAGAAACTTTTCTATCCGAAACCATTTTCTGTCAGGCCCTGCAATTTTCCTCCCCATTCATCCGAATCCAACACACATTTTAACACCAATTTCACACCAAATTTCCAGAATTCATTACTTCTAACACATCATCATTCCACACTAATTCAAATACCAATTTGATTGCATTAATCTCTCAAACCTCTAATCATTTGATTTAGCATCTTCAACTACATATTATCATTCATGCAATCTTATCCTTTTTCCATAATATCACATTCATAGTATCAGACAATTCATTGTCAAAATTCCATCATTTCAAGTTGATAACCTCTTCATTTATACCTAAATTTTAGTTCAATATCATCTATACATAATTCAAACCCATGATTGATCACAAGACCAAAATAGAACATATTCATATACTTTTCCATCATCAATTTTCTGCACATTTTCTATATTATTGAAATCTTTTTTTAACCCTAACTATCACTTTAACTCATCTTAATTCAAAACACCAAAATACACCCTTTTTCTTAACTCAAAACTCATAATTTATCATTCTTTACAACACAAAAATAAGACATGACTCCATCTACCTCTTCATCCACACATCATCATCTTTCAATCTTCATTGTTCATAATTAATCATCTCTCAAATTTTATCATCAAAATTGCTTCTTACTAAAACAACTCATGCATAACATCAACTCACAAAAATTGACACATAATTTCTTTATTATTATTACCACCCACGTTAACACTAAAAAAATCAATTTCATGATCATGATCATCAATCTCGAATTACTTATCATATTAGTTTCATTTAACACCACCCATAAATATCAAGGCATAACTTACTAGCTTTACTGTTAAACTTCTTTGAAAATCACCAAGAAACCCTAATCCTCGATGCTCACGATCTAGGGTGGATTAGATTAGGTTTTAGATACAAGATGAACAAAACCAAAAGATGAGAGTAGTAAGTGAAAGGAGCTAGCTAGGTTCAACGTGAATGGAGATTGGTGAGAAAAATTTCGTGAAGAAGAAGAGAAGAAGGTCATGAAGGAGAAGAAGAAAGCAAGATTCAAACAATTAAATGGTCTTCCTAGTAATTAAGAAAATCGTGGGATAAGGACATGGCTTGGCACTTGTCACTTGCCACTTGCCACATGTCCCATCCCTATAGGTTCACAATTAGTTCTTTTATTAAATTAGTCCATTTAACTCCAATTTCTACTACAATTGTCTCTCAATTTTCAACGACATATGTCATCAAATTCAAATGTCATTTATCAAAATTTCTATTGTCATTTGACTCTTACATCTACCACCATTTGTCAGTTATTCTGCTACTTAGTATTTTTCCTAGTCCAAAAATACCCAAATTTTAAAAATTTCCAAAATTTCACCAAAAATGCTAAATCAATTCTAATACACACCATTGAAATTTTTAATACATATAAGCCATAATTAATATAAAAAATCACATTTATAAATAAATTATACCCAGAAAAATGCCAACGAATGCATGTACAATCATCATACTGCGTGCAAACGTTTATATTTACCTGTGTGGGTATGCTATATTATGCATGAGCATGAAATGCACTTCCTAAATTCTCAATAATCTCTCATGTATAGTATTATAGGATTCTAACCCTTATCATGAGATAATGAGACGTTACAAATATTGTGGGTACTACTTTGTGTACCAATCAAAAGTTTTGTTTAGATGATAGGAATGAAAAGATTGAAGCTAAGTATATAGGAGTTTGATAGGATGTTTGTTTTATCTCACAAACTATATATTATCTAAGCAACAAGTCTCTTATCTAGGTTTATGCAAAGTTCTAGCAAGAATCACTTAGGTGTTGCAAAATGGATCCTAAGATATTTGAAGCGAACAAACTTGAGGAATATGATATAAATGCATCAACAATTTCAGGATGTATGGTTTGTATATAGTAGTTTAGGAAGCTAGATTAAAGATCAAAAGAGTCCTAAATATTATGTATTCATTATAAGCACAAATGTTATTTTGCGAAGCTTGAAGAAACAACCATCTACGACTCTATCATCTTTGTATGTTGAATATGTGGATGTTATGGCAACAACTTGTCAAGTTGTAAGGATATTAGTTGATATGAAGCAAGCTCAAGTAGAGGCAATTACTATATAGTATAATAATCAATCAACTATTGTGTTGACAAAAAATCATGCTTATTATAGCATAACAAGGTATATAGAGACCCGTCATCACTTCATAAGAGAGATTGTTGTAAAAGGTGAAATTCAAGTTGCATATTTATTTCCTAAGCTATTACCATTGAAGAAATTTATGCATTTGAAAGATCTATAAAGTGTTGGTGATTTCTACATTAAAAAGGTGTTAGAGACTAATGTACAAATTATAATCTAATTTTACTTATGGTTGATTTACTTTTAGTGTTGAAAATTTGTGTCAAATAAGAGATGTTTTAAGTCAAATTTGTAGTCAAATAGGCTATATTGGTACGTTAGTAGATCATTAGTTTCTAATAGATTGTTACAGTTTTTGTGTATAACAATCAGGTCCATGCTTTGAATAAATTCAGATTTTTCAGTTCACATTTCTTGCCTAACCGCACAGACGGTCCGTTGAGAAAGGCCAAACCAAGGAAGGAGATGTGAAACAAAGGTGAACGAGGGAAGCAGATTACAAACCAGGGAAGCAGAAAATGACAAATCGAGGAAGTAGGAGACCACAAAGAGAAAAGGAGAAAAAAAATAACCAAATAATAACTCCGATAGCATGATACTGGAAACAAAACATCAGAGACAAGTGTTTATTTCAATTAATTTAATTGTACAGATACAATCTATTTATAAACGAGAAGCTATACATGACATATAAAAGAATCTCTTATCATGAGTGTTATGACTTCAGCTAATCTCCTAAATTCATGTTTAACAATATTAAACCGATACGTGTACAGGTCCATGAACTCCAACGACTGTACTGGCTACAAGAATCACTAGCAAAAGATCTTGTTTGCCAAGAGTGCGATACCGACAGTTCGTGAACCGAAAAAGTAGAGTCGTCTCTTTCACCAGTTTCAAATTTCACAACATGTAAATCACAAGATCAACAAGAAGGGCAAAATGTGACGGAACAATCATCGATTGAAGGAAAACGTTTATATTTCTTGTCTGGCACTTCTTTTATCTTTTCCATGTTTTCTGCTAGTAAGGCATGACAACAATTCGTCCAGAAAATTAGAGCAGTCGATTCCCTATCAAGGAAGCCATAAAGATCTTTAAAAAGTTTACATTGACAAACCTGATAATCCAAGGCCATAATAAACAGAAACTTCATGCATGCAAATCACGTAAAACACATGCATTTTAATAAGCGGAA
>JANZXR010011756.1:0-16228 GCA_027575705.1 Erythroxylum echinodendron
TACTAAAATGCCAAGCCTAAATCCCGATTGTAGACTTACTTTTACAATATTTACTTTGCAACTTTCCATAATATTTTCAGGAGAATACAACTATGGCCCGATGGATGTGGTCTTGGAAAAGGAAATTCTCTGTCTGTCTATTTAGAACTAATAGAAGCAGAGAAGCTTGGACCGACGGAACAAGTATGGGCAAATTACGAGCTGCGAGTACTAAACAAAAACGAGGATCGGCATGTCAAAGCAACTTGTAAGTTCTCCTGCCCACCATGATTTTTTTAATTACTTTTAATCATAGCTTATTAGTTGTTTAATTATGTTTACGTAAACTATAAGATTCGTCGTCTTCAATGCATTGCAATATTAATAATATTGAACTATAAAAGACTTAAATTATAACAATTTACCATGATGTGATAAAAGACTTAAATTATAACAATTTACCATGATGTGATATAGTTTTAATGATATTTAGTATATTGTAAAATAAGTTGAAAATTATAGATGATCGAATCACATAATACTTTTATCTAATTAAATGATGTTGATTTGGCTATTCTTGTTTTCTTGTGTAGTTAGTTGCTGGTACACTTCCACAGAGTTTTACCCGTTCGGCCGTCCAAAGTTTATGCCATTAGAAGATCTTCGTGATGCCTTCAAGGGCTTTGTCGTAAATGATACTTTAACTGTTGAAGCTGAACTCCTTTTCATTACGGGGGCTAAGGTTGCTTCTTGAAAAATATGTAGTATGATTGTGTTTCCTATCATGACTACTTGTCACTGTACGATAGTGTTTAAGCGCATTTCAATCAATAAAGACTATATGAATAATTTGATTTTATGGATTGAATGAGATATCAAATGTGTACGTTTTAATCCCTCTTTTTTTAATTACAAAAAAATCTCAAACTTTGCTCAATTTTATAATTATAGTTAGAATTTCAAAAAATGGTAATAAAATGTTCAAACTAATTTACAGATTCCATTTTTAATAAGAGCATCGTTTTATTAATCTTCATTTGTTATATTAATTTTGACCAACTTGTATTAATAGTTAGGGTTTCTAAAACACGTGACAAGCATGTTAGTAAACTTAGATGCTAAAGTCAAGCTAAAATTGAAAAAAATCAAAAGTTTGAGCATTTTATTGTCACTTTTTGAAGTTCGGGCTAGAATTAAAAAAATTGAATGTTTGAATATTTATTGCTACTTTCTAAAGTTCGGGCTATATTTACAAAATTGAGCAGAGTTTGAGAATTTTTTTGTAATTAACTTTTTTTTCCATTTAGGAGCTAGACAAGCTTAGAATATCGGATCCATTGTTACTTTATTGCGTCATTTAATACTCGTATGGATTATTAATGTAATAACCTAATATACTTGCAGAAAATGATGGGAAACAAGTTGGATCTCTTAATGTCAATTGATTTAATTTCGTTACTCGATTTTAATTATATATATATATAACCGTTTCATCAAATGTAATATTACATATTTTAATAAGTTTTTTAATAACTTAAATTCGAGTAACGAAATTAAATCAATTGATATTAACAAATCCAACTTGTTTCTAATCGTTTTATTTTGCAAGTAAATTAGTTCTATTCACAGCCTGTCACAATTATACATTGAATTAAAATCTAAATTACAAACCTTTACAATTTTGGAATACCATTTCCGAATTAATCCCACCAAGAAACTGTAAATCGTATGATAACAAAAGTAGTATTACAAATAAAATAAAGTGATAATTAATTTTCAAAAAATAAGAAAATGGAAACAACTAGTATACCTGAAGATATTTTTGCTCTTTGTAGAATAGTAATCGGCAATCCAAAATCTCCAGAAGACTGCTTATAAAGCTCAATTTGTGAGCTTAAGAGATCTTGCATCATTTCGTGCCCAACAATTGTTGTAATAGTGAATAACATTCTTCTACTAACTTCAGCTTTCTTTGTAAAATCCGGTTTGAAATATACACTTGGATTCAAAAACACCCTAGTTACAAACAACGGAGAAGAAAGTTGCTTTTCTCATCTCTCATTAATGATTGAAAGATACATTGTATATAAAGAAGGCCTATGTTTCATATTGGCTTTGATTGCTTCCTTTGCCCTTTCCATGGCATCTAAAAAATAACTCATTGTTGACTTTTCTTCACTATCAACCAATCGAAGTACCGTCACCAAAGGCTCACAAACTCGAATATCAAATTGACATTGAGACTAAAATTCTCTATCTTCTAGTATAATGCTGGAAACCTCCAATCTAGCATTAGACCTAGCATGTTGAAATGCAATCTACTTATCACTTGTAAACATTTGTCGTAACTCTTTCATCGAAACAAAAGACTGAAGTGATAAGAAATTTGTTGCAAATCTTGTCACACTAGGACAACACAAATTTTTACCACTGGTAAATTCCTTTCTTATTAAATTCAACACCCTTGCACATTTATAGATGAACTTGGTCACCTTTTTAGCTTTCTGCATAGTCTCATCAATAATAGAAAAATACCTAGGATCTGCTATATTCTCCAGTATTAGGTCAATGCAATGTACAGCACAAGAAGTCCAAAAAAAATAATTATACCTATTCTGTAACCTTCTTCCTGCCGCTTTATAAGCTGAATTATTGTCAGAACGAATTGAACAATGTTTTTGGCTCCACTTCATTCACTTCTTCATCCAATATCTCAAATAAAGTATCAGTATTTCTAATAAAGTCATATACATCAATAGACTTCAAAAACATTGAGCTATTTGCAGAATAAACCAAAAAAATTAATAATAGGCTCTTGTTTTCTTTTTGTCCAACCATCACACATTATTGGAGACCCATAAGTATCCCAATTCACTCTTCTTTCAGTCAAATAATTTTTAATTTCAGTAACTGAGCAACTCAAAAGTTTACTTCTTAAGTCATCAATCGAAGGAGCTTTGTATCTTGAACCATAATAGGTTATTGCATTCACCATTGGTTGATAATAATAAGACTGAGAAGCATTGAATGATGAACATGTATCATACCACCATCTAGCTGCTCCTATATCGACATTATGAGTCGCATCTCTTCATTGCATTACACTACGAATTGAAAGTTGGGATCTAGGAGTTGTTCATGGTGCAAAAAAACTACTCACCTACCTTCTTCTTTTCCTCACATCAAGTCCAGGTGTAACATTCACTTGTTCCTAGGCCTGGGATGGAACACTACCATTGTCACCTTCAACATTTCCACAATCACCACGAAAACTAGCAAATGAACTTCCACTACCAATTTCAAAATTCAACCTTTCCCTTCTATCTTTGTCATGTTAATATTCTTCAAGCAATGTTTTCATTTTTCACTTCACATCATGACTCACTTTTTTATCTCCTTCAACCCCAGCTAAATACTTCTTCAATCGTGTGATTCCTCCGCCTTTCAAATGTTTGTTACAAAATAAGCAAATTGTATAGTTCTTCATTCCCTGGACCAATGCAGCATGAGCTCAAGCTGGATCATTGTATCTTCTTGAAGTAATTTGATTAGAAGTACTAGAACTTTCTTCCATTAATCTGTAACAATAAATGAAGACATATATCAAAATCCTACACATCAATTTCATGTGAAACAATCTAATTTTATCTAACAAAATTCATCAATAAGTCAGAAACCAGCAATTCAAGTTTTCAATATACACAATTACACAATATGTAGGTCCATCATATGTAATATAACTCATTTTGTATGATTACCTCCCTAGATGAACATTTATAAATATATAATACTTGCTAGCAGGACGTTATAAGTTATAAAAGGAAATTAGTTCTATCACATATGATTAAAGTAACATGATATATTAACTTATGATTAAACTGCATGCATGGTAAATTGAATGTTGAGCTTCACCATACTTTAATGACATACAATTCAATGAAGAAATACATATCAATTTCTCATGACAATGAAAGAACTGATAGATGCATGATTTTTCAATTGATAGCATTAAGTTCTGCCTAATCCACAAGCCTATGACATTAACTCAATCACTTTAATGACATCTTTAGAAGCTCAAATTTAGTATCAACAATATAAAAAAAAAAAGATGGAGCTTGACTATATTCCAAGGTATTGAATTTATTTAGATTTCATTTTGGAAATTAATAAAGAAGTTGAGATATCGTGTATAATATATACAAGTAACAAGGAGTTTAGTTTATTAAAAGATAGCATATAAATTGTAAGATATCATTTTCTAGAAGTGAAAGAATGCAACCATTGTTTCATATAATTTACAATAGTCCTCCAAGGAAAAGACAAATTGAATGTCAAAACTTCAAACACTTCTTTAGGCCAATGCTTTAAATTTAATATTTGAAATTGAGGAAAATTATTATCAATTGATTATTTTATTAATTCTTTATTAAAGAAGATGGAGGAAATTTTAGCTAAGTTTCATTAACATAAAAAGAAGAAGAAATTATTAAAATGTATTCATTTTAATTATATAAATTTAAAAATTCTAATACATGCATGGATTGGAAAGAATCATATTCATAATTACTCTTGTAATGCCTAAAAGTCATGTTTCTTTTGTATGATGAATTGATCATAGTTTGTGATTACTTACAAGTTACAAATGCAAATGGTATGATATGCATAAAATTTAAAAACTCAATTCATGCATAGCCAAATGAACCAAATCATGATTCATAACCAACATCATCAACTACATTCAAAATATCCAATTCCATTAAAATTACAAGTTAAAACCGTGCATCAATCTTCATTTAAATTTCCAACTCAAATCATCATTCATTCAACTCCAAATTTCCAACCCAACACAAGTCACAAATCCAACAAATTTATTTCCTTCTTCTAACTTCCAACATTTCAATTTCAATCAACCCATTCACAATGTCAATATTCATAAATGCAATTAAGCAAAAATAACAATTAAAAACATATCAAAAAAATTCTCAACGTATGTGGGGGTTCAGAATTTTGGGCCAGGTGATTCGGGTTGGGTTTAAATCTGGATCTTTTCCATATCTAGCAACTGTCAACTCCAAAAGCGGTAGTGGCAGGTAACGGTCGACGATGGATGTTAGTGGAGAGCAGACAGTGGACGGTGGTGGTCGTATGGTGGAGGCTTAAAATGGTTGGGTTGTGCTTGGTGACAGTGAGTCTGTGAGTAACGTTGTGTGGAGGCTGGAGAGGAGGGCGTGTGGTGGCAACATGGACGAAGAGGAACCAGTTGTCACCCGTCGGAGAGACCCATCGGAGAGGAGAACGAGAACGAGAGAGAGATTGGAGAGTAAGAGATGAAGAATGAGAGAGAAGCAGAGCAGATGAGTCGGGGGGTTTTAAGAAAAGGTTCAATTTTGCAAATAAGTCCCTAGGGTTTTAAGACCTGACGATATCGGCCGAATAATTTTGAATACTGGCCGGTACCAAGCAAAAACTTTGGTATCTACTGGTATCCATTGCCGGCCGGTACAAAACGGTACTCATCACACTGGTATCAAAGACTCAAATTTTGAATATCTAATAATCTTTAAATTATTGATTTGATGATTGTTTCAATTATAATTTTAGGTTTTTTATATAAAGAATAATTTTTCTCTTAAAAAGTTGTGGTTGTCGTTTGTGAGCTCCACCTCGCTCCCCATTTTTGTCTCCAGAAACAACGTAAACAGCCATCAGAAGTTGGTATCCAATGTCAATTTAGTCTTTCTTTATGTGGACCAAGGATTCCCAGGACTACTGGTGCCTTTTGAATAGCGTCAAAACCTTTTCTATATGTCATCATAATCCATGAAGAAAAATCTTGTGTGAATGACAAAAGAATGGAATTGGACATCTTTTCAATTCTAAATGGAAAATTACATTTTTGATCCATGAAGTTTTGATGATGGATAAATTAATTTTAACGTTTTGATTTCTTACGCTTTGGTTATATTAATGATATTTTTGACCTATAATTAAAATTTTAATTTTATTTTCATCTTATGGATTTATTATTATTATTATTATTATTATTATTATTATTATTATTATTATTATTATTATTATTATTATATGACAGTATCATTAAAATGAATTTGTTCATCACCTACGTGACCAAAATAATTTTGAATGTGTGGTCATATAATTTATGTATTTTATGAAATGTTATTATGAAAAAATTAGTTAATAGAAATTAAGGACTTTACCCAAAGGTAAATCAATGTTCTATAACTAATAAATATATAGACACTTGTCACATATATATAATTATCCAAAGATGCTATATGTATTTGAAGAAGTTTATTTAATTTTCTTATAAAGTTTAAATGTGTTCTAACAATAGTGATGATATGTATTGTTGTGTTTACCCAAAGAAAACCTACAATATATTGACTATATGTGCTTCTTGTCTGAATCTGTTAATTAGTGAGCATTGAAATATTTGCAATTATTAGCCTTCACTCTCAAACTTTATTTGTTACCTTGGTCACTAGTGTGAATTTTTCTTAATGAGCAAACAAGATACTTTTTACTTAGGTGCTTTGGATCTTGACTTGGCGTTATTAGAGGATAAGTTTGCTAACCTTAATGATACTACTATAGAGGCTGAAAAGGCGCACTATAAGGCGTGGGCAAGGTCTAGTAGGTTATGTTTGACTTTTATACAAATAACAATTGCCAGAAACATTAAGTCTACTCTTCTTATCACTAAAAATCTAAATGCTAAAGATTTTCTTAAGCTTATGGAAGATAAGTTCCGTTCTGCTAATAAGGAACTTATAAGGACACATATGGTTCAACTAACCACCATGAAGTTTGATGGGTCAAAGAATATGCAGCAACATATCCTTAATATGACTAATATTGCAGCAAGACTTAAGATAATGGGTATGACTATGGAAGACTCCTTCTTAGTGCAATTTATCATGAACTCACTTCCTACTGAATTTGGACCATTCCACATCAATTAGAACACATTAAAGGATAAGTGGACTATTGATGAATTCTCCAATAAGCTTATTCAGGAGGAAATGAGATTAAAGAAACAAGGAATTCATTCTATTAACCTAGTAGGTCAAGGAACTGGGAAGAAACTCAAACCAAAGACCAAGAATTTTAATAAGAAAGAACATGCTAAAGTTCCACAGGTTGTTGATGGTGAAAGGAAGGGACAAAAGTTAAATAAATGTCATTTTTGCAAGAAAAAAGGACATTATCAGAGAGAATGCCAAAAACGTAAGGCTTGGTTCGAAAAGAATGGTATACATTATGTTTTTGTATGCTTTGAATCAAACTTATCTAAAGTTACTTCTAATACTTGGTAGTTTGATTATAGTTCCACTACTTATGTTTCCAATATTATACATGATTCCTTACAATCCAAACCATAAGCCCAACTGGTAAGTTCCCCAATTGAAGGCGTAAGGACTTACAGACTGACATTAGATACTAGGCATCACTTGGATCTAATGAACACTCTCTATGTACCTTTAATTTCTAGAATTTTAATTTATGTTTCTAGACTTGATGCTAATGGATATACCTTTAAGGGTGGACATGGTTGTTTCAATTTGTATAAGAATAATTCCTTTATTAGTTATGGAATACTTATGGATGGTTTATATAAATTGAAACTTGAGTATGTCTTTTCTAAATCCCTATTTATTGTTAATCATAATGTTGGAATGAAACATAATTTGGCAAAGAAGCTTACTTGTGGCATAAACATTTGAGTCATATATCCAAAGAAAGGTTAGAAACATTAGTAAAGAATGAGATTCTACCAAATCTAGATTTTACTGATCTTGGTTTATGAGTGGAATACATTATGGGCAAGCAAACCAAACATAGCAAGAAAGGAGCAATGAGAAGCAATCAACTTCTTGAAATAATATTCATCGACATTTATGGACGTTATGAAACTCTGTCCTTTACTGGAAAAAAATACATCATCACCTTTATAGATGATTTTCACGATATAGATATATCTATTTATTGTATGAAAAATCTCAAGATGTAAATACCCTTGAGGTGTTTGTAAATGAGGTTGAGGGGCAATTAGACAGAAAAGTAAAAATTATAAGATCTGATAGAGGTGGTGAATATTATGGAAAGTATGATGAATCTGGATAGTGTCCTGGTCCGTTTGCTAAGTTCCTCGAAAGTTATAGCATATGTGCACAATATACTATGGTAGGGACACCACAACAAAATAGTGTGACAGAAAAGCAAAAATAGAAAACTAATGGATATGGTTAGGACTATAATGAGTAGTTCCTTATTACCTAAAACCTTGTGGATGTATGCACTTAGAATTGCTATGTATCTATTAAACAGGGTTCCTAATAAGGTAGTTTATAAACTCTTTTCGAGTTATGGACTGAAAGGAAACCTAATTTAAAACACCTGTATATTTAGGGTTGTCTAGCAGAAGCACAAATTTATAATCCATATGAAAGATTATTGGATGCTAGAACAATTAGTGGTTACTTTATTAGTTACTTAGAGAAATCCAAAAGGTACAGGTTTTACTGTTCGAACCACAGTTCTAGATTTGTTAAAACAGCCAATGCCAAATTTTTAAAGAATGGTAAAGTTAGTAGGAGTGTTGAAAATCAAGTTGTGGACATTAATGAAATAAAAGTTGATGTTCCATTACCCATAAATGTTCTTAAAGCCACAACCACAACAAATGTTGTTCCTATTTTGGAAGATCAAAATAATTAATAACAACATTTGGATAATGAAGAAGCACCCCATGAAGAACCTAACTTACTGACATGATTGAATTATCTTATATTTTTTTATGTATTTCTATGCAATTTCAATCCTATTTTCAAGATAAAATGCTTAATTTGTGTTGACTGCTAGGTTGGATATGTTGATATATATTTGAGACAAAAAAGACAAGATTCTAAAGCAAATTGGAGTACAAATATTTAACAAGGAAAAGGCACAAAACAAAAAGAGATTATAGCTTGTTGGTGGCGGCTTAAAACAAAAATGAAGACAAAAAGCAAATAATGTGAGTTGCGTGGATTATGCATACAATTACGTTAATTAAGTGTTGGGAACTAAATGAGAGAAAACGACAGTACTGGAAGCATATGAAGCCAACTAGAAGGAAGCAGTCCATAACCAAAATGACAGCGCAGATGGGAAGCTAGCAGGCCATAACGTCCAAGCAGCAGAAACGCAGATGCCAGGATAAAACGACAATGTAGTGCAGAGAAAACACAGTCTGCGTTTCATGTAGACCACTTGCAAAAATGCAGACATCACGCAGGCGTCTGCGAAAACACAGACGTTTTCCATAAGTTGGCTGAAGGTTTTAGGTGTACAGTAGCTTGGACCATAAACTTTGAACTTTATTTGTCCCATCAAGATACAGTGAGGGGGAGAGTGGCGTGAAAGAGAGTGGTGTGAAGAGAGCTAGAAGGGGGATCCCCCTTCTATTTTTCTTTTCTTTTTCATAATTGGCCATCTTTCTTCTCACTGTCGCTAGGGTTTTGTTTAGTTTTCTTAGTTTTGCCTCTTCTTTAATTTTCTGCACTATTATTTCTTGTTTTAGTCTTTAAATATTTGTTATCTTTGATGTATTTTGTTTAAATATTTTTGTTGAACCTTAGTTATTTTTATTTGTTAATGAAATGCTTTGTTTTTGGTTAACTAGAGTGTTGTTCTTAATTTTTCAGCTTTTAGTTTGTTAATTTCTTTTGTTTTATTTAATTTTTCAGCCTTTTATTTTAGTTATTTTATTATGTTATTAGTTTGTTTAAATTTTGTTTCAATTATTTTAGTTATGTTTAGCTAGTTTAGTCTTCAATTGGAAGTTAATGATGGAATTTTAGCTTAATTATTGGGAGAATTGACTTAGAATTAATTGGGATTTGTGATTTAGGTTAGGATTGATTTGGAATTCCGAGAAAATATCATGAATTAGGAATTAAGACTTAGGATTACCTACCCTAGGTGTAATTCTTAGTTCAATTGCTAGGATTGAGCCATGTGATACATAATTGTCCTTGGCGACTTCCACAAGTGGCAATAGGCTATTAGGATGTGTTAGGATGCTTAACCAACTAGTCTAGGATTCCAATTTTCTAGGTTACATAGTCCGAGCTTGTGTGATTATGGCTTAGGTTAGTCTTTCCCTAGTGTATTAAATGTTGCTGCGTCGTTAAATCTAGAGAATTTATTCTAGGTTGCCTTGTGGTTAGGGGTAGGTTTTCTGTCATATAAGGCCTATTTAAAATTGGAGGAACTGAGGGTTTGAGAGCAAGTTTAAACTTATAGGCCAGCATAGTAGACCAATCATAATTTATCTATTTCGAGGATCAATTATAAGTTTGAAATATCAGATTTATCTGTCACCCAGCTTTTCGTATTTGTTATTTATTTCTTGTTTGTTTGCTTATTTGTCTTTAGTTATCTTGTTTATTTAGTTTTAATGTCTCTCAAATTCAGGTTTTCTTATTGTTTTCCTTTTAGACAACATTAGAATAGCTTTAGCGCACCCTAGCTTCCTGTGGGATTGACCCTGACTTGCCACAACAACAAAATAAGGAAGTTTGAGACTCTTATACTTAGACGCATCTAATAAGTGTCTAAAATAATATAAAAATTGATAGAATTTTTAGACATTTAGTTAAGATGGTAAAAAGGGTCTAAAAAATATACTAAAAAAATGTCCAAAATTCATTTTTTAACTAACTAAAAAATAACTGCTTTGGCCATATCGACTGTGAAATATTAATATCTCTGAAGCAGTGGCTCATTTCTAATTACATACACGTCCAGTAACTAATTGATTAGTTGGCGAAAACGGTTTCATAAAATCTATTTTTTATTTATAAATTTTGTTCACTCCATTTAAATTTAATATTTGATGTAAAAATGACATCTGGTGCGACAAGTCAAAACTATTATTAAAATTTTGGATGCCATCGTTGCTAACGTGAGCTAGGGAGGCAAACGCATGTTCCATTTTTAGAACTCCTCTATTAACTTCTCTGCGACGATGTCGGTCGCTCCTTGTTGAGGTAACTGTCGCCCCAACCTAGGCCATAGGAAGCAAAACATAAGCAAGGAGTGGCGGTTGGAGACAATCATAGAAGCAGAGAGGCACGACGAAGCTAAAACTTTCCTTCCTCTCTTTCGCTGAACCAGAAATTAGGAATAAGGGGGAAAGAAGATAGTCAAGGTACTGAAGTTTTTTTAAATTGATTTAAGCCATTCTTTTGCGATTTTTGATTCAAGTCCATTTCTTCATTCTCGATGTCAGAGGTATTAGCATTTGATTTGGATTTTAAATATAGAGTGGTGAAATTTTCAGGCTCCTCTAAGAGAGACAGTATCTCGTTCGACTGCTACTCGTCAGATGTACAGGAGACCAGCTGCCGGCGACGCTAGCTCCTCGGGAGCTGTTGAAACTTTCGGAGGAGGTTTGAGTTTTTCATTTTTTAATCTATTTTAATTGCTTTCTTCATTTAAGTTGTTAATCTAAATCTATAAAAGTTGGGTCAAAGGGAGTGCCGAAGTGAAAATTTTTGTTGGAACTTTAGTTTTTTTTTAATTTGAAATTTTCGATATATATTATACTAATCCTTGGCTTGAGTTAATTACACAAAACGTGTGTTCAATTGTAGGCATTCACTGCCTACATAACTGGACATCTCAGCATTCTTTTCCCCGCCGATCACCGTAAAGAAATCTTACGTTACTCCTACAATCATCAGGTAGGTATTTATATCACAAAAAGTTCCAAATTGCTGATTGGAATTTGTTGTAATTCCTGTACACCGCAGTCTTTAATTTAAAACTTTGGATGTAAAAAAAAATGTGGTCAATCTAAAACGATGGTCCAACTTAGAAGGACAAAGTATGTAATGAAGTCTATTGATTAGATGTTGTTATGTTACAGAATGAAGATGGTGGGTGGGGATTGCACCTAAAGAGTCCCAGCAACATGTTTTGTAGAGTCTTCAATTACATTAGCTTGCGTTTGTTTGGAGAA
The DNA here is from genome assembly GCA_027575705.1 of Erythroxylum echinodendron. Taxonomy (NCBI): domain Eukaryota; kingdom Viridiplantae; phylum Streptophyta; class Magnoliopsida; order Malpighiales; family Erythroxylaceae; genus Erythroxylum; species Erythroxylum echinodendron. The sequence continues at coordinate 12,008 of JANZXR010011756.1, forward strand.
GGAGTGGATGATACTAACTGTGCAAGAGCTAGGAAGTGGATTCTTGACCATGGAGGAGCAACATACATAGTATCTTGGGGAAAAATTTGGCTAGCAGTAAATAGTGTTACATTTAGCTATAAATAAGGTTTTATAATCACAGATTTTCACATTCTGTTTGGTTATCTTTTGGTTTTTCAGATATTGGGTCTCTTTGATTGGTCTGGATGCATTCCACTGATACCAGATGCTCAGATTTTGCCTAGCTTTCCTATGAATTCAGGTTAGTGATTTAATTAACAAATAGAATTATGAGTAAATAATAATAATGGAAAATTTGATTAGACTTAATTTAATTGAATTTGAAGTCAATGAATCAAACTGGATTTGATCAGACTTAAATTCAGATTTAGGCAATCAAGAGTGAAGGATCTCGTCTTGAGTTCGAATTTGACAATTATTTTTAAGTCTAACTAGATATGAAAAATTAGGATACAACGAGAACTTGTATCGACTTACTCCAAATTCAGTTGGTTAAGACAGGTTTGATGAGGTTTGAACTCAAACTTGAGGCTCGTGTATTCTAACTGGTCAGGTTCAAACTCGAGTATTCATGCCTGATTAAAAGCTTAGACTTGGTTTTAAGCTCGAAATTTCTCTTGAAATCATGCTTGGATCACAGGAGGGCAAATTATAAATTACACAGTCCATTTTATTATATTAATCTGCTTTAATTATGTCTAATTATTCTTAATTCTACTGGATCATATCATAAAAATATCACGTATCCGCAATATAACTCGCGATCCATAATTTAACATCTTATTCTTACTTTTGTCCGTGCAGGCATTCTTTGGTGTTACAGTCGACTGATATACTTGCCTATGTCATACTTATATGGTAAGAGGTTAGTAGGCCCAATTTCACCTCTCATTCTGCAACTGAGAGAAGAAATCTTCACTCAACCATATGAAACCATTAATTGGAAAGAAGCTCGCTATTTATGCGCAAAGGTTCTTAACTCAGTTTCTCTAAATTCATCTCCAAAGAAGCTAGCCATATATACTATTCATATTTGCAATGTATTGACGCGATGTTTGTCTCTGCAACTCCAAACTTGATGAAATAAAATAGATTGCAAACTTAGTATCAGCTCTTTACAAAATTCGTAGTTATTATTAGCTTATAACTTAGCTTATTTTGGAATGTCTTATGTGTCTTGTATGCTTACCTAGAATCATCCTTTTCTCTTGTTCATTAGGACAGTGGAGCAGTAACAGCAAATGGGACTTCTTATCTTTTCGACTGCAGAGCACTTGAAAATCGCTTGTTGTGTCACAATGTGAGGCATTTGTTATTGCAATTTTCTATTCTATCATTTGTCATATATATGTTTATCAATGTCAAATGAACAGAGATGTTGACATTGCCTATATGTTTCGTACAACTAGAATGTATCATGATCTCATTTTTCTTCATGCTATACCATATGCCCCTTCTTTTTTGTCCTAATGTTTACTTCAACATTGTACCCTTTCGGGGTATAAACTCTCAAATCTATGAACATACCTACTTTTCTCCTCTTTTGTCGTTCTAGTCAAAGGTAATTAATAAATTTGTTCTCTGGAGTGTGACTGGTACAATAACATCTCAATGAGAGCCCAATAGGACCTCGATCAAAGACATGAATGTAAGATATGGCAAGAAAAGCCTTTGCTGATTCGATCCTCAATCCAATGATTTTTAAACAAATGAATCTTTTCACTGAGCATTAATAAAAGGATCAACAAAAGTTGTAAAAGTTGAAGAAAGCTTTTGACTGTAATTGTGGTATGCCATTGTCGGATCTGTTAGTTAGCAATGAACAATGAACATAATTTATTAAAATATATTATAATAATAATAAATTTATTAAAATTTATTATAATAATGTGAGTGATCTTAAAAACAATTAAAAAGCAATTTGGAAACTTTTTTTTTACTGAAACATGGTAGAATTTTTTGACGTAAAAAACTGATTAAAAGTGAAAATAATCGACAGAAAAAAGCATCTAAAATTTTACACAGCGTCTAAAATAGCATTTATGTGTCTAAAAAAATCGTCGAAAATGTATGTTTTCGACACATTTATGTGTAAATAGATTTTCGACGCTTAACTGCAAAAAAACTATGTTTTTTGACGCTTAGATGCGTAAAGAATCTATATTTTTTCGATTCATCTATGTGTCTAAGAAAACCGTCGAAAATAGTTTTTGTGACACCTGTTTTTTTTACGCTTTATAAAACGTCTAACATTATTTTTAAGACGCAAAAAAGCATTTAAAAACTCTATCTTTTGTGTTATTAAACTCCATATTTGTTGTAGTGCATGCCTTGCTATATAGTAGTTAGGTTAGTTAGGAAATTTTATTATTTGAGAGTTCGCGACGACTTATCAATTTTGGCTTTGTTATTGGGGAGCTGGCGTTTGTGTTTTAGCTTTTTCTAGTATTGTTTTTGCTTTTGTCAAAACACCAAAATAAGGAAGTTTTAGGCACTTATGTCTAGACGTATTTAATAATTGTCTTAAATAATTTAAGAATTGGTAGAGTTTTTAGACATTTATTTAAGAAGACAAAATTTGTCTAAAAAATACTAAAAAAGAGTCTAAAACTTCTATAATTTATACCTTGCATTTGCAGTTTACTTACTGTAAGTCCTTTTTTGTAATTAGGTCATAGGCTTCTTTATTATCAAAAAATATTATTTAATTATTCAAAATATTAATTATTAATAAAAATTATAAACAATTTAATTTAATATTATATATTTAATTAATTAAATTATAGATAATTTAATTTAATTTAATTTGATAATTATTAATATACTTAAATTTAAAATATTTTCAAAATGTATAAACTTCAAACAAATTTGATTTAATAGATAAAATATATTTAAAATAAATATTAGTTATTTATTAATAGTTTTGATTGATAAATTATTAATAAATATTATATAGAAGATTAAAATTTTAGTTTATTAAAAACAATTTATTTTTAAATTTTATCTAATATATAGTTATTATCATTAATAAAATATAACTACGTTGGTATTAAAAAGTAAATAAATTTTTATTTTTATTTAAAGAAGAAGATAAATTAAAAATAAAAATTACAATTAAAAAATAGAAGTGGAAATCCCAAATTTGCTTTTGATTCCGTTTGCGATCTTGTTCTTTAACAATAGTTCGAGAGGGTTTCAGAAGCATTTAATAGAAATAATATGCTGCTCCAGCTAGCTTAAACGACTCGTGGGATCTAAGCTAACAACAAGAGCTCGTGAGATCTAAGCTAACATTTTTTAACATAAAAAACGGGTGTGATCATACAATAGTAGCATATGATCATGTCCTGGTTACTCTGTTTGTTAGTTTTGTGCTGTTTATTGAGATTTGGTATATCTATCCAGGGAATAGAATTTCTATGAAAAATGGTGGCTATTGGTTTGTAGGTTGACTTAACGGAATATGTTGAGAAGCATGAATTTGTATTTGATGCAGTTCTAAATGAGGAGGTCTCCAACGATGAAGTGAGTATATATCATTATGATTTACTCTGGAAGCTAAGATTTTAAATTTCTGTTTTATTTATCATATGGTCGATTCTTTGGATCTTATAGGTGTATCATGAGACGGTGGAGCCCATAGTTCCAATGATTTTCCAACGTACCAAAGCAACTTGCTTTGCATATGGTCAAACTAGTACACTACTATTCCTAGAATCTTCAATACATCCTTGAATACTCTTTATCTTTTGAATTGGTTTGATTGGATAATTATCTTCATTCTGGAAGTTTGTCTTGATTTCTTAAAGCAATGAGTTGTGGAAAATATATTCTTAGCTGATGTCATAAGCCTGAATTTCTTCCTTCCATGTTTTTCTATCTTGATAATTCATGTGTTGTTTTCTCAGATTTTGCACCATGGATATTCTTCTGATCAATAGCTTATTATTACTAACTCTCGTTTTCTCGTTATGTGCTTTGAATGGTTCTGGAGTTCTATTTTCTATGCATTAGTCAGGACCTTGCTTTATGGTACTGCTTTGCCTTAAACCATTTATTCGCTGCCTGCATAAATAAATGTATGATAACCAAGTATGATTTTTAATGTCTTCCAGTTATGCTATTATTTTTGTATAACCAGCTTATATATTTTTCCATTTAGGAAGTGGAAAAACTTATACTATGAAGCCATTACCTATC
>JANZXR010011981.1:0-16205 GCA_027575705.1 Erythroxylum echinodendron
ATACTTAGCAAATAATTTTTTATAATGTTTTTAAAGGTAATTCTTTTACAAATTTACATTCTCTTATTTATCTTCTATTCTTATTAGTGTATGTTTATATGCTAATTATTGTGTGTGTGTGTGTGTGTATATAAAGATACCAACTAAATATTATAATAATATTTTTCAGTATCTAAAGATATCTATAGAAGGGCGAGTAGACGATCAAAGCATTTGGAAGTAAAGATTTGATCTTTTTTCTCTTAGTTTCTTAGGGAGATATTGAAGCCAACAAATGAACTAGGTGAAAAGTTTAAATGCAGAATAGAGAATGGTGAAGTAGCTTCCCTCTTTTTTGACAATTGGAGTAAGGCATGTCCATTTTCTAAAACCTTACTAATGACTTCCCTTAACTGCAAATACCTTTCAAACTCCAAAATTAAAGTGTGGATTAACCACAATTAATTACAAGGAGTCCCAAATGAGATGGAGACTCACTTACCAAACTACAATATATTAATTATACGATGAAGGATAAGAATTTGTGGTTGGGTCACTCAGTTGGTAGATATACTAATGCTACGCATGGTTACTGTGATCCATATACTGTGACAGAACAAAACAAAAATTTGGAGATAGAACAGAAAAAAAATTAAAGACATTGAGGTGTTTGGTTGTAATAGACAAAAAAGATAAAACTGCATATCTCGAGGACAGAAATGTGTTTGATTGCAGTTGACAAAATATAGAAAGCAGTGTCAATGAACAAAGTCCTCCTACAGTATAATATGATTGGAAATATGTAATTCATTGATTATTTTAAAAGGAATGATTTGCATTAGTATTTTTTTAATTGTATCTATAAATAAGGAATTAAAGCATGAGGAACCTAAAAATTTAATAAAATGAGCTATTGAATAGCAAAAAATTAGTATAAGTTAACAATAAAATGAATTACGTAAATATTTTTATAATTATATCAATATTTTTTAATTGTATTTGTATTTCTAATTACGATGAAATAAAATAAAGAACTTAAATATTTAATGAAATGAGAAACCTAAAAATTTAATGAAATGAGTTATTGAATAAAAAAATCCTACAAGTTAGAAATTCTAGTACATAATAATTTAATAAAACATCTAAGCATTCATGAAATTAATTACCTAATAGGTCAAAGGTACATTTAAGCCTTATATTTTATTAAGAATGTCTATTTTTGCTATTTATAGTAATAATATGGGAGTATTTTTGTCCAACAGCCTGAGTGTTTTGTTTCTGTAACAGGCACAGGAAAGCTGTGCCATAGTTTTGGAAGGAACAAAAAATTTGTATTTTTGTGAGCTGGAGACGGAACAAAAATGGGCAGTGTCAGCAACCAAATACTGCTGGACACAAGATTTTTATGTTTTGTTATCTGTCTCCACCCACAGAGACATTAACCATACGCAGCATAATAGTTCTGTTAGAGATCATTTTAGAGATAAAAATTTTAGAGATGGAAGGTGGTGTGGAGTAGGAATTTATTACCTAGGATTTCCTTCTTCATTTAACTATTAATTAATAAAAAAGAAGACTATAACACATCACAGAATCAATTTTTTCAATATCAATACTGCCTTTGTTCTTTGTTAGGAAGAACCAGAATCTATTAAGCACATATTTTTCAATTGCAAAGTCTTTAAGGAGATTTGGAAAGCTATCAAAGATCTATATAACTTGATTGGTCAAACCAGTGCTTTGATGACATAATTAACATGCTGTAAGGAAATATAAGCCTATCTAAGAGAGATAGGGTAATTTGTGAAATAATTATAGGATTATGCATTTTTTATCTCTAGAAGGAAAGGAAATATAAATGCTTCAAAAAAATTGACAAAATTATGGCTCAAATGAAGTAAGAACTCATATTTTGGCTCAAAGAACAATTATTTATGATAAGGGATATTAAAATTTATAACTTTTACTTAATACAAGCATGGAGGCTATAGCAACAAACCCCACAAGTCGAAAGATATACTTTGAGCTACATGTCTGAAGACACTAAAAGCTAAGGAGAAACATTTAAGGATACAAATTTACCCCCTCATGTTGGAAAGGACTAATGGAAGTTACCTCCATCAAGTTGCTAAACACTCTGAGCAATTAGTTAGTTAAACAAGTAAATCAAATGTTACTAAGAGGTACCAGGGTAAGCAGATGATTTTTGTTTTTGGTTTCCATTTTTAGCCTCTATCAGAATAACATGTAACTTTGTTGGTCTTTGAGCATTATTAATATATTTAGCTTTGAAAAAAGAGTATCTGTTTATGAGCTTGATAATAGACGACTAAAATATATGTTTATTAGATATAATAAGAATACTTGTTTTTGAACTTGACATGATAAGATATAATAAAATGCTTGTTTTTGGCCTTGACATGATAAGAAATAAAATTCATTAGATTCTACGTAAGATTAATAATAAATATATTTTAAAAAACCAATAATAAATTAGTATAAAATTAAAATGATAAATATTAGTGTTATTAATAATCTTACCTTTTCTCTGTCTACATTTACAATAACAAACTTCTATATGGATATGCATCTCACTTTACACTTTTTATTTGGACTTTAAACCATCAATAGATTAAAATAAAATGTGAATATTTTAAAATTAAGGTCAAAGGTTTCAATCATTCTAACATTTCTCAAAAAGTACAAGTCCATGTTGCTATATGTGATTTTATATTGCACCTTAATATTTTCAAAATGATATTATTAGCACCTTAAACCCTAATAAAGTTAGGATTTTGTTAGTTTCTAGTAATTAGATAGTCAATTTAGACATTTTGTGAAATATTGAGATGTACATTGCACTTTGAACCAAAAAAATATCATCAATCCATGTTGAAATGTCACTCATAAAATTAGATAAAAGGTACGTTTTGACTCGTAATATTTAAAACATAATTTAACTTATATCTTATTATTTATTGATGTTTAAAAAAGATCCTAATATTTTACAAACTATCCCATTTGAATCTCAAACCAACAAAACTGCAAACTCTCGTTAAGGTTCCATAATGATGTGTATTTTTAAAAGTTATAGGGCCTATATGGCACCCAAGTGACCTTGGTGACAACCCAGTATGAAACCCCTTAATTTAGAATTTAGTTTTATGATTTTTATCTTCATCATTGCTAGCGATTTAGTAGCTGTCTCTGATCTTTCTATTCCCAACATAATGTCAATATGTTTCAACTTCTTATATTACCTTAAAATATTTTTCTTTAATTATTTTTGCTTAAAATATAAAGTAATCCTTTGACATGTAATTGATATTCTTTTTTTCCAAATTATGGCTCATATAAAGTATATGAAATTTCAATCTTCTCCTCCAATTTCAATAATCTTTACTTAACTCTTTTTTTCTAATGAAGAATTGTTGTTTTTTAATAATTATTGTCAATAAAGGTTTTTATTTACACACTTAAAAAAATCCTAAAGGAAAAAATTAAATGGATTTATTTTTTAGAAAAAGCATGAAGTTGGTGTAAAAAGTTAATAATGGCACGTTGAGGTTGATGTTGCAATATAGGAGCCATATTAGGAAAAAGGGAGAGTCTTGACAAAGAGATTGAAATAAAGAGAAGATGAAGAAGAATAAATTTGGGAAAAATCCTAAATTCCTAAATTAATGGGTTTTAGGTAGGGGCTACCACTTAAGATGTTTGTCGACCCTTACATTTGTATAGCTATTTTGCACTTATTTTATTATTTATTTATTTTATTTAATATCATCCCATCAATTTTGATTTAAACACTATTATATTTAATTTGCATAGTAATTCACATTATTAAATTAAATTATTATTATGTTTATTTTTATTTGTTTTAAGTCTTAGTTAAATTATAATTACCAAACTATTTCCTTGTACAAGAGTTTGATTAATTTCTATAGGCAACTAGTTAATTTTAATTGGATCTTATATATATATATATATAATTTGAAGAAAAATGTTTAAATGTGAGGAAAAGGGGGAAAGGAAAAGAAAATTTGAGTAATTTAATATTTGAGGTATCTTATAAACCTTTTTTTAAATAGAACTTGAATTAATAAGGAGAAATAAAGTATAATAGGTTTAATGAAAACCAATATTTACAAACCAAATTATCAACATAATAACAAGACATGAAACACTTGACTAAGCAGCAAAAGACTATCTAATTTTTCAGGTCATTTGGCTTTGAGTGCTCAAGCTGAAATTATCTTTAAAAGTACAGTTTCATGTTTGAAGTGTAGCTGACTACATCAGTTGATGAATTTAGACCATGAATAACGAAGAGAACCTAAGTGACAGAGCTAAATTATGAACTTCCAAACAAGTTGACTAAATTGACATTGAAATTTTTTTAATACTTTAAAATGAACATTTGCATAAAATGCACCAATTAGGAGAGGCTGAGCAGTGAGTTATCATATCCAATGTTGATAGTCTACTTTTTATTGCCAAATAGGAGAATACTGAGATGCAAGGTGAATCATGTTTAAACCATAGAAGTTTATACCAAGAAACTAGTAAGTTAGGACTTCTGAATAGGGTCCATCATTATGAACTAGAAAATGTACCTAATGAAGTGAGTAACCATCTGATCTCATATGGTTTAGTGGCATCTAAGACCACAAAAGAGAGAAAAGTTGTCTCTGTTGAGGAATAAGGGATATAGAACCATTTAATAAAAATATAGCTTTTGCCACTTTGATGTTTAGGTGAAGAGTAGTTGGAAAGAAATTGGAATCCAAGGCAGAGGCAAGAGGCCCAAAGGGAGTCTCAGAATCATGCCAGAAGAAGGTTGCTTCACCATCTTAAATGGTTTGCTTGTAATATCTCTTAATTATTTCTCTGAGTTTGAGTATCTTATTAAAAATGCAGATAAGTTATAGGTGTTTTGACATTCCACAGACTCTCTAATCTTTGATGTAGTAAGTATAAATCCATTCGAGCCATAGGAAGCTTTTATTAGTAAACAATCTCCAAAGTTTCTTAGTGAGTAGAACTGAGCATAGGCATTTGATTGAAAGAAGGCTTAGTCCATCACAACTTATAAATAAGTAAACTTTTGACCATTTAAATTTGTAAATTCCACTGCAAGTTCCTTTCCATAAACATTCTGGAGTAGTTTCTGCAACTCTTTCATAACTAAACTGGAAAAATGATGCGTAAGGCCTAATAGCAAGAAAATAAGATTAGCATATAATTAATTAATTGAAATCTCCCAGCAACTAACAATGCTTTAGAGCTCTAGATTTTATTTTATTTTTCTTTCTAAATTTGCAAATAAAGGACTTGAAATCTATAAAATTGGGCTTAATAGAGGAGATAGGGACTCTAAGATATTTTATAGGGAGTTTAGTTACTATGAAACTTGTGATAACAAATAACATCGGAGTTAAGTAAGAAGCACTTGTAGACGGAATCAAGTTTGATTTATCAGAGTTTATAGACAGACCAGTGAGTGTTGAATATTTTGATACCTTAGAGATAAGTGTAAAAAATTTGGTGTCTGCTTTGGTAAAGATCTTCATCAAAAAAAACTTAGACTGAATAAATTATATTTCTTATATTTAGCATGAAACTTGAAGCAAGAGTTTCTTAAGGTAGTTTTTTTAAGAAATTTGGTTAAAACTTTAGAGACTAGAGCAAACAGGTAAGGGAAAATAGGATCCCTTTATTTGATTCCCTTAGTTGGTTGGATAGGAGGAGAAGCTTAACCATTCACTAAAATTTTGTAGGAGACTGAGGAAAAATAATGGTTTATCCAGTCTATGAAAATACTAGGGAATCCAAAAGACTTCCAAATGTTGAGGATGAAATTCCAATCTACTGAATTGTAAGCCCTTTGAAAATCTAATTTGAGATCACAATTCTTATTAGCATTCCTTTTATTTTACTATTTTAACAACTCTTGTGTAATTGCAATGTTATCACCAATTTGTCACTTTAGGATATAGGCATATTATAAGTAATCAATAAAACTTGGAAGAACGTTTTTGAGTCTTTCTATAATTACCTTGGAATTGATTTTGTAAATGAAGTAACAACAGGAAATTGGTCCAAAGTATTTGAAGGATTTATGGTCTTTGCACTTGGGGATCTATGTAATGAAGGATTTGTTCAGTTCTTTCAATATGATTATCTTGTTAAAGAATTCTTGAACTATATATATATATTATAGTTTGCCTCAGGAAGCTCTAATTTTTAGAGAAAAATAGGATATTGAAAACATTTTGACCTAGGGATTTGAATGGAGTTAGAGATTTGATAGTAAAATCTATTTCAGTTAAAGCTATTGGGGTTGAAAGAACATCTACTTCACTTTGAGATAGCTTTTTTTTGAATGATTTAATCAATGAGTCTTAGAGAGGAAGTTGTTGATGATCTAGTACTAAGTAACTGAGTGAAATAATTCACAGCTTCAAAGATGAATTCATCCTCAATATAAAGTTAAGTGCCACTAAAAACCAAAGTGACAATTATGTTGGAAGATTTCTTTATTTGGACAACTCTATGAAAGAAAGTGGTATTCTCGCCTCCTTCAATCACCGTCTTACTATGGACATTTGCTTCCACAAGGAATGATCAAATTCAACTTCTTTGATGAAGTTGGAAGAAGCTTATAGTTTAACTTGATGGAGTAGGGGATTGGGGTAATCTAGATATAGTTCATTTTAAGCTTTGTGAAGAGTTTCTCTGGCAGTATTTAGTAAGTGATGAAGGTTGCCAATATTTACTTTACAAAAGACTTTAATTTCTTCTCCAATGCAACTTCGCTTCCTAAATCATTGAAACTGTTTAACACTTGGAATGTATAAACTAATAACTTTTTTTAACATCATCTTGAAAACCATGTATGGTCATCTGGTAATTGCTGAGCCTAAAAGGATGCCTTATTAATGGCTGCAAAAAGTTTGAGTAAATTAAAATAGGAGAATGGTTAGAGATACTTAGATTGGGAAAAAAACATAAAATTTAAGGAATATCTGAGGCTAGAGAAAATTGGATAAGTCGCTATCTAGTTTTCATCTTAAAAAGGTGGAGCCTTTATGCTTACTCCAAGTGAAATAATTTCTACCTCTTGGGAGATCATTGACTTCTATAAAGTTAACATAGAATTTTAGGTCCTCATAAAGAAGCTTATTAGAATGGTTTCCATCTGCTTCATTAAAGTAGATTGTTGACTCTATTTAATTTATTATTAATTAGATAACGGAGGAGAATTCATTTTCTTCCATGTTTGTTTTGGTAAATTTCGCTTTCATTTTTCTTCATTAAACTTAAGCTAGAACTTAAAGACATAAGGTATGTATGATAAGCTACAAAATTTATGTATAAAATTGAAACACTTATTCAGTAGATTATTATTTATTACAAGGATCCAAATTAAAAATGCTTACTTAATTTCCTTAATATTCCTACCTCAAATAGTGTAATAAAATATCCATGGAACCAAAGACGTAAAAAACTACTTAACAAAGAAAATTTTCATACATAAGAAGTGATAAGGGAATAACAACTGATAATGGAGGGGTACTTATCTAAGATAACCTTTATTATTTTGAACAAATAGTTAAGTAACACTTTTCAGGAGTTATTATTATTATTATCCTACAAATACTCTTTACTAGGAATTATGTTATATATTAATCTAAAAACAATTTAAAGGCAAAAAATATAGATAATAAAATTAATTTAATGTATACGTAAAAGCATCACCATTTACAAGCCAACACGCAAATGCGACATCTCTCAATCCTTTAGAGTTAGAGATGTCACTAGTTGTAGAACACACTTGTTCTAGTATTTTGGCCATTCGTCTGACACATAAGCCCTAACGCATTCAAAAATGAGACAAAAAATGAAGTGCTTTAATTTTTATTTATCATGTGGGTCTAATTTAGATACTTTCCAAGTATAAATTCTATAGACCGTAGATGTGCACTTTTGAGTTAGTATAATTGAAAGGTTGGGGCTGAATGGTAAAGGTGGTCAGTGTTATGGTGAAAAGGAAGATATAATTAGGTTCTTAGCTGGGCATGATCTCTCCCACTTAGTTTGTTTCCTTAACTAGTAAAAGTTTTTAAATACAATTAGGTCAAAAAAGGATAAATGTCAAAAAAGGAAATAATGGTTAGGGCAAGTGGAATTTTGAGTTACCATAGGTTTGGATGGTGAGAAAAGAAATGAGACAATTTTCTCACTCTTTTCCTATTCACTCTTTAATCTTTATCAACAATCCATATTTATTATTGATCAAATAACTTGTCAATTACTTTGTGGGATTTACCCTACTACCATTTTATTAGTATAAAATGATAAGTACAATTGTCTAAGTTGAATAATAGAATAGTTAGGTAAAAAATAAGCTTAATCATGTAGAATGAGAATAAATTTCAACTAACAAAAACATAAACTAACAGTAATTTTTTTGTATTCTAAAAGTTTTGTCGAAATTTTAAAAAATTACAATATCAATAAAAATATATAGGTTAAAATTAAGTTTTTGAAGTTACTTTCTCTTTTAGCATTGTTTGAAGCTGCCCTATCCTCCTCCACTAAGTCTATAAATTCATCCTTCTCAACCTTAAGCTAACAAATACCACTCTTTTTTGCTTTGTATCTTCTAAATCATTCCCACATGATATCCGAACCCATTCTTTTTTATCCTTTGATTAAAAGATTCATTCTCTCTATAAAACGTTGAAATAATTTAACTCTCTTTCAGATGTGAAAAAAACTATATTTTTATTATTTCAAAATTTAGTTATTCTTTTAGATGTTTTATAGAAATATATAATAATTTAATCAAAATTTCATGGTAAGAGGGAATATTTATTTATTAGAATTTGGTATTACGTGTATTATGAAATATGTTTTTCTTTGGTTGTCCTATCCCCTTCCATTAAGTCCATAAATTCATCCTTCTCAACCTCAAGCTAAGGTTCGTTGCTTGAAGGCTTTTTAGATATGTCTTAGTTTTGATCAAATCTATATAGGCCTAGTGTTGAGTAAGTTTTACCTCTAATAAAACTCCCAATATCTACATAGGTCTAGTATTGAAGGTGTCGATCCCGCGAGGAAATAGTTAAAACTAGGTGAACCTAACTTTATCTAAGGTATTAGAATATGAATTGAATGAAAATAAATAACATAAATTAAAGCAATCAAATAAAATTAAGCAATTAACCGAATAATAGTTAGGTTACTAAAGTTATGTAAGGATGATCAAGGATGAAGCTTAGGATTTATTCTTTCGTTATTTTGGTCCCCTAATAATTATTGACTCAATTATGTGTCAATCCTGTTCGAAGGGAATGATTACTCTTTTTCAAGATCTAACCAATTAACCTTAATTGAATCTAAAAGTTCTAGATTTGCAACTCTTTCTATGACATTTTTAATTAGTTCTGAAGTGACCTATTTAACAATTGAGTTCTTACACAGGATCTCTCTTCATATGATTGTCAATTTTTTAGTCGTGTGACATATTAATTCACCAAATCTCGTTGCTCAAATTAATCAGATTACTTTTAAATCACTCTTTCGATTTGTTGCCAAATTATAAAAAATGCACCACTAACACAATACAGAATATGTATTAAATTAATCAAAATCAGGGTCATAAAATAACTTAAGAAAAATAATTCGAAAATTTAGAAACTCATAATTGCAAATAACATCTTAGAATCCTATCAAGGCATCAAGTTTAATGAAAGTAACAAAATGAAAGAAAGAAAAATTTAATTTAGAACTTGATCTAGAAATCTGGAAATCACCAATGTTCTTTTTGATCCTTCTTGTTCTATCCATTTTTACAAGGTGACAACAACATTTTATTGTGTCTTTCATTTTCTTAAATAGTATTTAGGACCCTAGGTTTTTTCTAAGCTTTCTCCACTTAATTTGGTTTCAAAAATAGCCCTAAAATATTAAAAGACAAAAGAAATTCGTATATTGGAGAAATTGAAATTTGTTGGAATTATTGTATAGCAGATGCAAGACCTTGCATCACCAAAACATCAACTCCATATTCATTTACCCACAACATTTTTGCATATACAATTATAATTAGCAATCAATCAAATTGGAACAACATGTAAAGTTGCTCCTATGTGACCATAAGGTCATAGGTTCAAGCCACAAAAATAGCCTTTTTGTGAAAATACGAAGGGAAGGTTACGTACATTATGACTCTCTCCAAACCCCTATAAAGCAGGAGTTTATGCACTGGATACGTTGACAATAATCAATCAAAATTCCAATTATCACTAAGTATCCCTTCATAAAAATTTTAGCTATTTTCAAGGATCAGCAGGATTTATTTATCGAAACCTTTTAATTTTCTTTAACGTTAACACAGTCTTTTGATATGAAGGAAAATATCTTATCATGAATGTCCCCTGATTATTCAACTAATCCACGTTTTATTAATTAGCTTGGTTGGAACGTCATTTTAGCCTTTTGACACAAAGATAAACATTTTATCATGAATGCTCTGTTAGAGTTATGTAAATATAGTGCCCTGGAAAGCAAGTGTATTTACTTATAACTTAATTTTCTTCCAGTTACTTTGGTAATGAAAATATTTATTATTAACAAAATAAAAGAGTTTGGTTTTTATCAGCATTATATATCTAGTCATAAGGTATTAATATTTTGTAAGTACTATACATATACATAGAGATGTAAGGGAAACAAGTATATTATTAGAATCTAAATTAATTGATTCACAGTTGAATAATCAAGTTGGTCACTTGATTATAGTTTAGACTGCATTGTTGCGATTTATCTCTATGTAAGTAAATGAGTTTACTTCAAGGGAATGATGAGTTTCACATCATGATAATAGTTGACTATAGATAATGGCACTATTAAATGAATCTGGAATCACATATGTTTTAATGAATAAAGTAGGCCTTCACTTTAATCTTAAAAGATACATTTTAGCATTTGCTTATTATAGACCACAATCTTGATGAGTGGTGAACTCATATGTGTTTCATTATAGTTCTTGATATGATCGAAATGAATTTTTACAAAGTATTAACCAGTGTCTGCATGTTGGAATTATTAATTGAAACATGTATCAAGGAACATTCACTTAAATAAAGAGTTTATAGTGATATCATCACTTCTAGACGTTTTATGGAAATTGGTGATTAAACTGGTGTTAGGAGTTTGATGGACTAGCTACCCATCAAGTCTTAAAGATGAGATCTTGTGTGTTAATCACCATATAGAGTAAAACGGGAGATCTAAAAGGAAAAAACCAATATAAGGGCAAAACGGTAATTTTATCCTTTTGTTGTGTGGATTGCTATAATAAGGTTCATAATGTGGTTTGCAATTGGACATCTTATTTGAAGTATGTGTTCTCATAATATTTAATAATTCAAGAGTTCAACTAATTGTCTTTAGTGGAATGACATTTAGTTAATAAGCTAGAATTAATTCTAATGAGATTAAATTAATTCTAGTCTTATTGGAACTTAAATTATCTAAGTCCAATAAGATTCCTCACTTGGTTTCAAGGAAGGTTATCAAGCAAAGTAAAAAAATATAAATGGAGGTTTTAAAGCCTATGATTGAATGTTGGGCTTACACTAATTAATGGTTAATTAAAAGCCCAAATGAACATTTAGAAAATGGGCTAGACTTTGGTTTAATTTGATTAATTTGATTAATTGAATTAAAACAAAATTCTTAAAGAAATGGAAGGTGCAATTTTGGTTTTATTAGGGCTGAATCTGCAGCTGCATATTTAGCATTTAATTGCTAAATAAAGATGGTATTTATCATGCTTTATCATTATTAAATGGAGTAACGATCTTATCATTAAATGGTTTAATGGTGTCTTTTAATGATGGCTTGTAATGTAACCTTTTAGCATTCATTTGATTAAAGATGAAAGATGTGCATTTGATAGATCATCTTCTTTCTTTCATCACTAAAACTGAATTTGACATTTCAATTTAGGTTATTGGTCTTTTCGTATAGCCATCTTTAAAAAAATGAGAAGAGTCTCATTTAATGGCTTCTTTATGTTTTGATTAAAGTATGAAGTGATGCATTGGATGCTTTCCACTTCTTCTTTCTTTTCATGCATAACTGAAATTCACAAGGTGTAAGAGAGATGTTATTGCATTTTTTGGACTCTCTCTCCTTTTTAACATGTGTTGGCCAAAATTTGCATGAGAGGTGTCTCATCTTTGGCTTCTTTCTTCTAAGAAAAATCTCCTCCAAATATTTCTTCTCCTTTGCCACCAAAGGATCTTATTAGCCAAGTTGTCCAAGAAGAACAAGTGGTAGATCATATTAGTTATGGATACAACAACAGGGAGAGGATACATTGGCAAAAGAAAGGATTGAAAAGCAAGGTTAAAGCTTGGAGAGGATTCAAGAAGAAGGAGAGGATAGCATAACGAGGAGTTAAAGCTGTATCAAAGGAGTCGATAATATAATCTGCATCTTGCTCTTATGATAATTATTTTCCATATATCGTATCATGAATGACTTGGCATGTTGATTCGGTTATCTTGCTTCCGCTGTGTTTTGATTACTAAAAAAGTTTTGAAATCTACCTTTTAAGCCAAATCTTGCATGTTTTTCTTTCTAATCCAACAATTGGTATCAGAGCCATATTTATGATGCATGATTTCGGTTCTTATATGTGATGCATAGGTTGGCAATTATTTTTTTGTATACTGCATATTTTTATTTGAAAGAAATATATATGGTGTATGTTTTGCTCTTTTGGTTGTCCATAGAATTTATATTTAACATGTAAGATTTCTTCATTTGGTTTGTAATAAAGGGGGTGGTCTATCATCACCATGTTTCCTCCATGGTTTCAATTTTCTATTTATTTTTATTTTGTAATATACAAATTGATGTAATGATGAAAACGAAGCGGCCATGGATTGAAGAAATGAAGAGGAAATGGTTTGATGTATCCTTTTGTGTATTGTCATAGGGTTTTGTGAAAACCAAAATGTTGGAATTTTGTTTCAATGAATCCAGTTTCGGTTTTGATAAAAAACAAAGTGCTGCCTTTTGTTTTACTGGAACAATTTTTGGTTTTAATGAAAACAAGTACTGTTTTTTAAGACAAAGATTCAGATTTGTGAAAATCTAGTGCTGGATTTTTTGTTTTCAAAGTAACAAAATTCGGTTTTATAAAATTCCATTACACATTTTTTACTAAATAAGCCGGGTCATGTGAGCGAAGAGTTCGAAGCGAAATATCCAAGTCCAAGAAGATTATTTTGGGCCTAAAATCCTTGTAATTTTTTTATGTTCTAGGATGGACAATCAAAAGTGGTTTATTAGTTAATGTAATGAATGGATAAATGAATGAAAATAATATGTGATATTATGTTATTGCATGTCATTTAGGAAATTGTCAACCCTAGGCTTTCCTATGCATTCATTATGTATGAGATATATAATGAAACAATGTAGGATGGTTAATAAATTGCATCTAGACAAGATGGTTTCTAAAACTTAAAGCACAAAAAGATTGAGTGGGATAGGATGCTCATGTGAGAGTCCACGGTCTCCAAATGATGACCTATTTGTATGTGATGAAGTGTTACTCCCCACCGAAGGGCATGAATCCTAGATCTTGCATGGTTTGGGTCTTCTAAAGGATAAGCCAACCCATTGGTGGAAATTGTGACCTCCCAACAAGGCATAATTTGCAGGTACCTTTAGTGGATGAATCAAATGGTTATAAACTCAATATAGTTTATCAAATAACCTGCCCACCGTAGCTATATTGATAATTGTGTAGACCAAATTATGATGCTTCTCAAAAAGTTAGGCATGAAGATGCTTGGTAGCATTTTAAATGGGACGGCCCTAGTTTTTCTTTTAATAGATAGGATGACCCATCGTCACTTAGTCTACTGTAAATAAGAAAAATAATCATCATATAAAAATTTATTTTTTTTAAGTTTTGTTAAATCTATCATCATGCATACATGCATCATGATTTTATACAAAGTTCCAATTTTGTTGACTAGTTTACTCACTCTTTAATAATTTATATTTTCTGACATAATCACCACAAAATGAATCCACTTACTTTGCTCTTAACGAATAACAAATTGGAGAATGGAGAGAATTTTAATAAATGGAGACGTAACCTAGACATTTTTCTTCAATATGAACCAATTTTATGGGTATTAATTGAAAATGAGCCTACACCTCTGGGCACAAATTCAACTGCTGAGCAAGTCCAACAACATGAACGATGGCAGAATGATGATAAGACTACTAAGTGTTATATTCTAGTTTTTGTCAGTGGCATGTTGGAAAAGCAAATTACTTGTATGAAAACTGCTAGTGCAATGGTTCATCACCTACATGAGATGTTTGGAGTGAGGACTAGGTCTTAAGGGTGAAAGCTATCTAAACCTTTCACAATCTCAGACAAAACTTGGTGAATTGGTGCAGGAATACATGCTTAAGGTAATCTTTGGGGTCATTGACGCTGAGATGCTTGGGGTAGATATGGACGCGGACACGCAGATGATTATGATCATCAGTATCTTAAACTCTTCTTTTCAATAGTTTAAGTTGGACTATGACTCAACAATAAGGATTACACCTTGAGTGAGTTGATGAATGCTCTCCAAAGTACAAAGGAGATATTAAATATCAAGGCTCATGGGCTAGAAGCTAATGTAGCATCTTTTACTAAGCCCAAGGATAAGGGCAAGCAAAAGAAGAAAGGTCCAATGAAAAAGAAGGCCAAAACAAGGGTCAAGGCCCAACCCATGAAAAAGAAAGCCAAAGAGAACATCAAAGGAAAGTGTTTCCACTGTGATAAAATGGGCCACTGGAAAAGAAACCTTCCAGTCTACCTTGAGTCCTTAAAAAAAACAAGGTATGGGTTTTGTTAGGAACTAGAAATGTGGCAGATTTATCTATTCTTAGATTTTAGATTCAAGAGCCACTAACCATATTTGTAACTTTTTGTAGGGGTTCTAGCAAAGGAAAAGACTACCTAAAGGCCAGTTTCAAGTCAACATAGCAGATGGATCCTATGTTTCAGCAGAATCAGTGGGAGTAGTTATATTGGACTTTCCTAGTCGTCATAGGTTATATTTGGAGGGTGTTTATTATATGCCAATGATTGTAAGGAATATGATTTCTATTTTTTGTTTAATAAAGTCTGGTTATTTCTTGTATTTTGAAAATTTTGTTTCAATATATGAGAATAAAGATTCTATTTGTAATTCTACAATTAAACAGGGATTGTTTTTTATAGAACCTATGAAAGGCTCATTAAATACCACAGTATTAATAAAACCAAGACATTTCAATGACTTGGCAGGTTAAGTGAAGGATGAGATCCTTACAGGCTTGGATAATGATCCATTACCTACCTATGAATTTTGAATTAAAGGAAAATAACCAAGGCCTCATTCCCTTCGAAAGGAAGCAGATCTGAATCTACCTTAAACCTGGTACATACAGATGTGTGGGCTCATGAACGTGCAAGCTAGAGGAGGTTATAAATACTTCATAACTTTTATATATGATTACTCAAGACAAGGTTATTTGTATTTGATGCATAAAAAGAGTGAATCCTTTGAAAAGTTCAAAGAATTCAAAGCTAAAACTGAGAATCAGCTAGGTAAGCCGTTAAAACAAATTCAATCGATCGAGGTTGTGAGTACTTATCTGGAGAGTTCTAGCAATATTTAATTGACAATGGAATTGTTTCCAAATTGTTAGCTCCTTGAACGCCTTAACAAAATGGTGTAGCTGAGAGGAGAAATATGACTCTAATGGAAATCGTAAGATTGATGATGTCCTATGCCATCCTTCCATAATCGTTTTGGGGATATGCCATACAAATGGCAACATATCTTCTCAACTTTGCTCCATCTAAATCCATGCAGGGAGTTGTGGAATGGTCGAGTGGCTTCATTGCAGTGCTTGAGGATTTGAGGCTGCCCAGTTCATGTCCTAAAGCCTAAATCATAAAGATGGAACCAAGGTCAGAAGTATGTTTGTTTGTAGGATATGCTAAAGGAGCTCGAGGGTACTATTTTTACACTCCTCAGGATAGGAAGGTATTTGTGTTAATAAATGTGTAACACCCCATTACCCTAGAGTACGCATCGGGACGCCCGTAGGTCATCCCGACACATATCCTAAGATAAGGGAGC
>JANZXR010011992.1:0-16205 GCA_027575705.1 Erythroxylum echinodendron
GCTTCTGTTAATTTCATTGTGTTGTAATAAATGGTTTTAAATAAAATGGGCCAATTTGAGTTGTCACCTTTCTGTACGTTATGTTTCATCGCTGAAGTGAAATATGTTTCGTTTTCAGTTTAAGTAGACGAAATGTTTTTTAAAAAAAAATTGGGCCCAAACAAATGCTTGTTGAGAAGTGTATTAAAAAAAAATTATACCGAGTTTTTAAATGTTAAGTGATGTGACACGCCACCCTCGAGGAGCACAGATTCGGATATCACCATAGGTATCGGGTTCGGGTACAGCGAGAATGGGGTGTTACACAAACCCTACACCTTCTTACTTTGTTTTAGTTTTGAACTTGTTAAACCTTTACCATTAAAATTCCTCATGGGAACGATACCCACTTTCGACTACTACATTAATTTGTATTAATGGAAGTTGGTTTCTTTTTAAATTTGGTTGCAGACGACAGCAGTACCATTTGGAGCCGGTGTTATGAGGAGTCTTCATCTTTGCTTTGTTGGCCTTGGCTTTCTCACACTTTTCCTAAATTAAGAGAAGTAGTCATGAGATGTATAAACATAATTAATGGAAGGAAATATAAAGAAAAAACAAACTTGAACCTTCACTGAAGCCCAATAATCACACATTTCATTCTAATTTTCTTCAGTCACCCGTTCCAAAACATGGCTCCTTGCCTCTTCATTGGAAGGGAAAGACTGATAGTATTTATGAAGTTGATATCGATGATCCTTCATCGTTTGTTTCAATAGTGAACTAACACTGCTTGAAACTTCAGGCGTGTCAATATCAATGATATTGAGCTTCATTTGTGAAAAACATATAGAAGTTAAGTTATTATTTTTATTAAGTAAAATCACAATATATATAATGAAATGAATTGAAATATTACCAAAACTTTGTCCAAGCATTTTGGAGCAAGTTGTCTTCCTTCAACTGCCTGACATGCTGAAGGCAAGGAAACTCATTCCTGACAACGACACCTAACTCACTGGCTAATTTTACCGATTGTATCTTATCCACTGGGTGGTGTTTCTTAGGGTAAATCATCACTGACAACTTGGTATATTGCAACATTCATCCGTTGCAACTTAACACCTTTTATCTTACCTCTACCTCGTTTTTTAATGCCAGTATTGGAACCTAAAAAAATAATGAGAAAAACACACGAAACATGTAATGAGAGCATAAATGTAAATATGTTTGGTTATCAAAAATAAACCTGAAGATCCTTCATGACTACCAGACGATGTTGGTAAAAGTTCTTGCTAACTTTCTTCTAGTTATTCTGTGGGAGAAACTTCGTTTGCCATTACCACTCTCTTTCCTTTGTTTCTACCAGGTGCCATTATAATGAACTTGTGTAAAGCGAATTATGAACATAACGTATTATTGTAATTGAAAAATAAAATTAACATTTTATGAAACATTTAAACTGTGCTTGTAGTCATGGTAAATTAACATAAATAAAACATCAATAACATAAGGTAATTACAACTTAGAGATATTTCAAACAACAGAAACAATTTATTTACATGTAATCATCATGATCATGATTTTGAAAAATGTCATCATTAAGTGACACATGAAAAATATGCTTGTAGTCATGGTAAATTAACATAAGTAAAACATCAACAATATAAAGCATTTATCTTATTAACATTTGAAACAATAGAAACAATGGAATTTGCTCTTTCTCTATATCAATCCGAACAAACTAAGGTTGTTCTTTTTCTTCAAAATCGAAAGTCTTAAGATGGCTGAAAGCAACCCTTGTCCTATGTCTAGGGCAAGACAAGCTCGACTCCTTCGTTCACTCAGCAGCAGTAATTCTCCCCTTACTACTAAAGAAAAAAACTGGAAGAAGGTGGGGAATCTATAAATCTCATATACGTGCGTCTAAATCAATTTGGTGCGGGGCCTAACTAGTCTATCTTTGTTTTCTTGATCAATCTCTCTTCTTCGTTCCATCCCCCATTTTGTAGCTTGGTTGCCCTAAGTGGGGAATCCTCCCTTTGCACTCATAGGTTGAGTTTCGGCTTGATTGACTGATTATTTTACTGGAGATAAGGGGGAAGTACATAGCCACCGAGGCATCTCCTAGGAATCCTCAGTCAACACTATCGAATGCTTTCTTCAAGTCCATTTTCACACACATCATGTCTTTCTCTTGCAGAAGGTGGAATTATTGAAGCATATCGTGACAAAGCAAGAGGTTATCCTGGATGCATTGCCTTTTTTTAAAAGTCGACCAGAGAATCTAATAAAGACATTACTGTCAAGATTCTAACTGAAAATTGGACATTCCATGCCCTCGGAGAGTGCTTTGTCGTGCTGGGTCACTGACATATCCTTTTTTATCATTTTTTGGCCCGAAGAATGGATTGGATCGAAAAGACTTTCCTGTCGAACCCTTTTGTGTCTGTATGAATTTCTGACTACATGGAACATTTTTCCACCACCACAACCCCCCATTTCTGTCTCGCCTACTCGTCTATCAACCTTTCGATTAGACAACATAAAAGGGTCAGCCTTTGATTATAGAGCGTCAATTTTCCTTGAAAACAACATTCAGCTTGCATATGTTAAGCATATAGGTTTTGAGTCATCCTCAATTCATTAGGCGGGCCCATTAACTGAGCGCAGTTTTTGACAAAACAACTTGATTTATTGTCAAAGTTAGGGTGGAATACAGTAAATCCCCAGCCGTGATGGTTCTTCCCTCCACACATTCTCAAACCGATTGATAAAGTGAAGTGCTAGAGGATTTTTTAGAATTTGTCTGAATCAAAAGATTGAAATGACCGCTCAAAATTTCATTTATACCTTTGATATTAAAAATAATGGATTTTCTTATGTTATTATTATTAATGTTGATAGCTTGATTCTTTAAAGCTTATGCCAGTGGTGCGAGGAGTTAACGACTGGGTGTTCTGTAACCTAGAGATCACTAGGCAGCTCTTTCGCTCTATAGGGATCGAGAGGGCATAGCACAATTCTTCTTAGAGGGGGGTTGGTTTATCCAGGTGACTAATCCTGCCATAATGTACTCCTACCTATTATAGCATCGGCAACTGAAGTCGAGTATACATACAACAGTCTTTTACTTTTAGCTAACGGCGAATAATCGGCATTGCAAGCAAATAGAGAGCCTCCACCCGTTTGAGTCATTGAGAGTCTGAAAGTGTACTGCTAGTTTAAGTCATGAAAGGGTTGCTTGCTTTACTTATTTATTCGATATTATTTTTTAAGCCATTCTTCAAGCTAAGTCTAGCATCTCAAGTAATTAGGTGAGAGCAAGATTTGTGATAAGAGAAGAGTCGAGTCCTTGAATTCTTCCATATAGGCTTTTACTAGCCCTTCGTCCACCCTAAGTGAATAGTCTATTTTCAAGTTTTCTTTTTAATTAAAGAGAGAAATCGGGTTTCTACGAAAAAGGGTTTAGCGAGTTGCGCGATTTCAATGGTTGTCTCTAGGCTAAAATATCTTTTCAACCAAAATAAAAAGGTGAGTGTGTTTGGCATTTTAAAAAGATGAGACTTAGGCAAATCAAAAGATGAGACTCTGTTGGCTAACCAATAATCACAAGAATTGTCCCTTTCATCGAGAATAGATAATCAGAAGCTTAAGCTTCAAGATAAGCTAACAGTTAGGTCAACCTATCAAAAAGTTAACGTGTATGTTGCCAGTCTTTGACCCAAGCTTTTCACCATCGGCCCCATGACTACACGAGCCTTATGAACTAGCCCTTCTGTGTCTGCCGAAATGTACAATAGAGGGCATTCAATTCGAGTATTGAATTTTCCCAACGGGGTGAGCACCGTTCATGTCTCTAGTAGATAGACTCTATAAAGAACCTGGCTCAGAGGAAGAAGGTGTGAGTTAGAAAGACTTGACTTTACAGCAATCCTAAGCTCATCCCCTACTTTAAACAAAGTAACTAGATTATCATCTCTTCCAATTTTTGAAGTTCTAATGCTAAGCCCTTCCAAGCCAAGCGAACATGGTGCATAGGCAGTTTGAGATCCAATGTAAGTTGCTTTCCTTGTCGATCCAGTGGAAGTGCTAAGATAAGCAAGCTAAAGATAAAAAATCAAGTTAGGGATAACTCTTATCTTTATAGGACTCTACAAACTATATATGTTTTTACTGGGGGGTATAACATAGATAGATTAGAGGGCTTAATTTATTTCCCTGGTAGGTCTTAATGATAAGAGATAGATTTAACAGATGGATTTATTCCTCTTTACAATCATCTTTTTATCCTGGCATTTCATATCCTTTTCATAGGAGGTCTAACTAGATACATATCTTTCCTTTCCGTGGAAGATCAAAGTAGGTTATGAATGAACTAGGAATAGTTTTTAAAGAAACGGCCATATAGTCAAATTAAAACAAAACAAGAAATTCGTTGTACTAAGCCTTTATAAATATATATCTAGTTAAGGTAGTGACTGATGGATGTTATTTCTCGCAATCAGATTTACAAGGGCAATTCACCCCACCCTCAGGTTGGTGGAGGAAAGAAGAAAGCATATTCTTAAGCAGAGGCCATCAAAGTCACGGTTTATGCTCTTGTTACAAGCAGATGAAAGGAAGGCACTTAAAGAATATGTGGGCATATGGGTAACTCATAGTCAGCCACCTGGAAAGAAATGGAGCAGAAAAGCCTTTCTGGGAAAATTGAATAAGGTGGCAACCAAGTGTAATACCTATCTTGCTCCCTTTCTTTTGAATGGATTTCCCCTCTATTTTCTGTTGTAGTTCAACCAATTCCATTCAATCATCATGATCAAGATAAGAAAATAATTATCATTAAGTACATTATCGTTTGATTCTTCATCACTAATATATTTGAGCAAAGTATCGTCATTGTCATTGAAGTCATCCTGATATAGTCTTCATCTGTTTGTAAGATAAGATGGGCTTGGAGTTTATCTAGTTGAACTATGTTGGGCTCAACATCTCCCCTATGGAATGATGATATATCTGCATCTTCTACTGGAATGCCTTCGTTATTGATCTCTGATCCAATATCTTGATTGACTTTATCAGCATCCTCATCAATTCACCAATATCCCTTTTCACAAAAATCAAAGACATTCCTTTGCTGAAACTTTTGAACAACCTTCTAATTTCTACCCAATACAGTATCATTGGTATAGAAAACTTGTTTGGCTTGACTTACAAGGACAAAAGGATCATGATCATACCATGTCTTACTAACATTTATGCTATTAATATGCCCATTCACTCTCATGTCAGTTAGATTATTTGCATTTAAGTAGAACAACCTACTTATCCTTAATGTAGTGCAACTCTATAATTTCAAAAATGAGATCATAGAAGTCAATGACTTCATCATCGTGACATCTTTTAACGATAACCCCACTATTTTGACTTCTAACTCAACTATCTCGATCTTATATATGATATCGCACCCCATTAACAATTCAACCTGTGTATTTCTTCCCACACATATGAGGCCCACATGCCAAACTATATAATACTGTTGTCGTTTTGTGCATGTTACAGTTATGTAATTGTATCATTTGTACGACAAATTAATAATACATATGAGGATGAGACATATTCTCATATTTTCATAATATATAATTAATAAGAAACTTACTCGATTTCTAAACCATAGTACAAACTTCTGCCTATGTCTTCCTTCAACATTAATGTTCCCTTTACTGTGTTTAGTGTCTTTGTGCTCTCTATTGAAAAAAACATAGTAAGATCTTAGAGTTAATGAAGAAAATTGTAATATGATTGTTTAAATGAAAAGGAATATACGTACTCCATGTATGTATCGATATTTTAGCAATTGTTCAAAATATACCAATAGGCAATTTTGAATTCTTCTTTAGTTAACTAGACATATTTACCTGCACCAAATGGCCTATCTTTTTGGGAGAAAATAGACAACCCACCATCATCATTAAAATCAAAGTTACGTTCTAGTCTATTAAATCTTGTCTCCACATCAGTTAAGTATATTGAACAAAAATTCAAGCATTCATTTGCTATATAAACCTCACAGTAGACTCCTCTGGTTGAGCTCTATTACATATATAATACTTAAGAGAGCATAAAAACCTGAACATAAATAGAAATCCTTAGGAATTGTTACAAACAACTAACATAGGAAAATTTTGTTGAATTTAATATGAATTACCTTTCAATCGAAAACATTCATCGAACTGGTCCACAATGTTTCGCTTCATATGGTAAGAGAATTTCCAAATGAACCATAACATCAAAGAGTGATGGGGGGAATAATAGTTCAAGCTTACATAGAATCAATGCTATATCTTTCTCCAATTTATCCAGATCTTTAACTTTAAGTGTCTTCCAATATAATTGCTTAACAAGCTCTCCCACATGACCCAAAGTAACGGACACATCCTTCGGTAAACACCCATTTATTCCAACAGGACGTAGTCATTGCAAACTTGCATGATAATCATAACTTTTCAACCCTGACACTTTTCCCTCTTTAACTTTCACACAACGGCCTATATTAAATGCATAACCATTAGGAAATTTAACTGATTGAAGGAACTAACAAAATAATTGTTTCTCACTCTTTGACATGTTGTAACAAGCAGAGGGAATAAAGTATGAACCATCATCTCTTCTTCTTAAATGCAAATCCTTTCTAATATTCATGTCTTCCAAGTCTAGTTTAACCTTAATAGTGTCTTTGGATTTCCCATCAATTCCCATAACAGTCCCTAAAATGGCCTCACAAATGTTTTTCTCAATATACATGACATCAAGATTATGCCTCAATAGTAATTCCTTCTAATATGGCAAGTTGAAAAATATGCTCTTTTTAATCCAATTCAATTCAATATCATTTCTCTTACACTTTCTATTACTTGGGTGTTTGCCAGGTATAATGTCACCCAAATATTACAGCTGGTAAATAATATCATCACCCAATAATTGCATCGGAGCTTATCCCAACTCAACTGTGCCATTAAACAGTTTACCTTATCGCTATCTACCACCATGTTTCAAATAACGATAATGACCCGTATAAAATATTTTACTTCATATCCTTTTTAAATATGTTTGACGATTACAAACAAGACAAGCCATATAACCTTCAGTGCTCCACCCCTACAAATTCCCATAAGCTGGGAAATTATTTATAGTCCACAATATAGCAGCATGCATTATAAATATGTTGCTTTTAATAACATCAAAATTTTGTAATCTATATTCCCATAGATCGTTTAAGCAATCAATTAATGGTTGCAAGTGAACATTGATGTGCTTACCAGGAGCAGTAGGTCTTGGAATAAGCAAAGACAACAATATAAAAGGCTCCTTTATACACTTCCATAGAGGTAAATTATACGGGGCTAGAATCACTACCCACATGCTATATGAATTACATATTACCAAAAGGATTAAATCCATCTGAGGCTAATCTAATTCGAACATTACGAAAATCATGTCCAAATCTTGCAAACTTTCTATAAAGCCCTTTCCATGCCATTGAGTCTATTGGATGACGCATAATGTTATCATCAATGCGTTTTTCTTTACGCCACCTCATATCTATGGCTATTTTTTTGACATAAATAGCCTTCGTACTAGTGGTTTAATAGGAAAGTATCGAAGAATTTCATCAATATCTTTTTACCTCTCCCATCATCCACCCGCCACCTTGATGTACCATAAATAGGATACTCCTGAAGTTCTTTACTTTCCTTTCAATAAAGAACACAATCATACTTACAAGCATGAATTGAAATATATCCCAATCTAAGGTCCCTTAACAGTTTCTTTGCATCATAGTAAGATTTCGGTAACTTATGTCCTATAGATAATGCATCATTTGGTAAGTCAACTAACATGTCAAACAACTTGTTACTCCGTTTATTATAAACCTTCAAATGCAACAACTTTACAACAAATGAGAGTTGAGAAAAATTAGAGCACCTTGGATATAATTGTTCTTGAGCAACTTTCAATAACTTCCCAAAATTAACTTCTGTCATACTACTAATTATGTTAGGCATTCTTGCTTCATTCACAGTCTCTATATAATTCTTACAATTGTCTAACATCTCATCAATCCCATCATCACCATCATCATTCACATCATAATCATCAACATCATTATTGTAACTGTCATCATAAGATGTACCAGCACTTCTACTACAATTTGCTTCCTTACATTCACCATAATAAAGCCATGGAGTATAGAATGTCTATGCCTCAGATGAGCAAGTGATTATATACTACATCTTGACATTGGAAGTCCACATTTAAGTAATCAATGCATGGACAATGAATACTACATTCCGCACCTATTTGATCTTTTACAAATTGCATGAAACTCTTAACTTCTTCTATGTATTCAGTTGACCATTTTCGATGAGACATCCAACTCTTATCCATTCAACTATACAATAAAAGAAGATAACAGGTTTATAACATGCATTTTTTGTTTTATATTATGTTAAAAAAACCTATGTTTAATATTACATGCAGCCAACAACGTTGTATTAGTTCATACGCATCAATTAAGTAAACAATAAACAACAAAATGAAATGACAACTGATATATAAATAATAAAGGTTACTACCAATTCGCATACTTAAAGATGTATAGTTGTATGTAGTTGACTTGAGTTGTTTATGTTGTTGGAATAGGGGAGGACACTCTAACACAAATTTACAAATATAGAAAGAAGAAAGGGATTAGCTTAACTGTGAATATTAAAGTTTCTAAACTCAATCTTAAATTTAAAGGTAATGTAAGTTTCTAAACTTTATCTTTGTTGACCCCTATTGTTAACTTAAATGTGTAGCATCCTTGTAAAAATAATGGCAAAGCGAAGCATTAATGGAAATGAAAATGAAAGTAGAACATATATAATAAAAACTAATGTTTTTTTATCTATATAGAATTTTAAGCTTATTAATGAAGCTTTCTAAGGTTTTCTTCATAGGCTTTCTTCATTTTCTTTAGCTTTTCTTAAATGCTCTAAACTTTCCTTAAAAAAAGGCCTAGGAACTTTAGTAAAAAGAAGAGAAACCATTATTCACTACGTACTTATAGTCCTCTATTCTTATTAAAAAATTGTTAAATCAAAGTGGAGCCTTTCTGATCTATTTCTTCACAATATAAAGAATTTCAATTAGTGAGTGACAAGACCTATAATTGTTGAAGATGACCTTGTTTTTTGCAAAATTAGAAAGGCATTGATCATTAATAGGTCTCCTATCAAGATTTTTCCTTATGAGCCAACTACCACTTTAGTTATTGGTCCATATGTAAAAGTTCAAGGATATAAACTTTATCAACTTTGATATTATACTATAGTTATTTGTTAGGTATGCTTATTTATATAGAAAACTATAATATTCAGCTTTTATGATGTTTGCAATTATGTTTACATTAAGTTATTAGTGAGTAAAATCATATAAGAATAAATATGAAGTAATTATGTTGTTTCAGAAAGCATATGAATTTAGTTGAGCATTAGTTAGATAAAAAAATAACGATTCTAAGAATTTACGGGGATAAAAGTACTTATGTGATCAATTCATCATCACTTGACTATAAAACTTTTTCATATTCAAGCTTCAAATACACCATCACCTTCCCTAAGATATGTACATATAGCCCACTTCAATATTTTATTTTGTTAGGCATAATGCCATTGGATTTATACTATCACTCAGTATAAACATCATACTATAATGCATCAATGCCCAAGATAGGTTCTTCTTAACACCATAATTAGATTCACATATCATAATCTTTGTCAATTCTTTAACAAATGAAGTAACACCACCAATGCTTATTCTAAAGGGAATATAAAAATATTCAACACCAATACATTATCTAACTCATTAATTAATGCATCAATGCTAATAAAAACATTAAATACACTTATTAAGCTAGTCATGCATGCACCAACGCCAATTTCTGAATTCTTGTCAATATTTCTTATATACTTGTAAAAAATACACTCGAAATTAATCTATGGAAAAAACTCTCAATCGAAACTACCGCATTTAATCAATATGGACTTTGGTATCTCTCAATATGTATGGTGACCTGTATGATTCACAGTGGAGCATAAAAATGTCCAACATGTGTATACATGTAAACTCCTCACACCATAAACGTTCCTCTTGTATGTTAAGAACAAATTCAAAAAAAGAAAACATAGACAGGAGAAGGAAGCACTAAAATCACACTTGTAGAGAGAAAGTTATTACAGAAACTTCTTCAAAATTTTCTTCTCACCCGTATAACATTGCTAACAATAGACAACTCCAAGTGATGATAGAGAATAATAAAGAATTGTGTACATATACAAAGATAGAAGAAGGTCGGAGATGGGAAGTAGGAGCTACTGGTCTTTCAACACCATTTCAAATCGTGTAGAACAACTTGGATCAAAACAGAACAATTAAAACCCCCATAAGAATTTCATTAAACACCTTATAACCTTGACATAAAACCCACGAAACTTCAACCATTTATTGTGTCTGTTCCCTTTCTTCACCTTAATGAACACGTTCAAACAACCACCTAGCAATTATCAATCTCAATCCATTCAAACAAACCAATAACTTATCCTATTTTTGCTACTAACAAACACAACATGAAACGTAAACCCATAACAAATAGAAGAAATACTTACTAGGTTTAGTTCAACTCCAGGGAGATGATAGATGACAACCGAAGATACGAAGAGAAAGTTTTACGTGATTCAGGGATGAAAATAGCTAAAAATGAAAGAGAGAGAAGAGGAAGAAAACTCAGAGGCGGGTTGGGGGGAAGAGGCATCGGGTTAAAGTTTTGCTTAGGTGGGACAACATAGTTTGTACTGAACACAAACGACATCATCCCACTATTTTTTTTACTGTTGCAACATTTTGCGACGAAATCCCAATTTGTCATGAAATGCCCAAAATTTACTGACATTATTTGATAAACATCACCAATACATTTGGAAAATTGTAGAAAACGATGTAGTTATATTATTCTAATTGCGTACATTTTGTGACGACCCTATATTTCATCGCAAAATGTTATACTTTTGCTATGAAAACTAGAGAGCGTCGTAAAATGTACAACATTTTGCTATCGAACTAATAAATCGTTGCCATAATTCAATCTTAACTTTTTGTTACGGTCACAAATTTCGTTGCCTAATGCAGAAATTTTCTTACCAATTATGTAAAACATCGCAAAAACCTGCCATTTTCCTTACATTCTTAATTAATTAACATATATGAGTTTTTCATATTACCAATAACAAAATGAAAAATTAATCTTCTCACGTATATATGCAATTGTTCTTCATTTGCTTATTTTTTGGGAATGAGTAATCTTTAAATATAATTTATTAGAAATAGTTTCATAATTATATTACAATGTCTTGTAAAATTATTATTATTTAATTTTCTAAATTACAAAATGTAAAATATTTAATTTTTTCAAATACGTTTTTTGAAATTATAATACTGAAAATGTATAATTTTCTGAAAATTGTAAGTCAATTTTAATTATTTGAACTATCAAAAAATTAATTTTCAAATAGTTTTCGAATGAATAATTTCATTTTTAATTGAAATTATGTTTTATTTGGAATAGAAAAATAAATTTATTAAAAATTATTAATGAATTGGCAGGCTTTAGCGACAAACCATGTATTAGTCGCTACATCTGACGATTGTTGACTAAAAACAATAAATCGTAGCAAATTAATTAATACTATTTCCAAACAACTACAGCAAACAATAAACAACATCGTTTACCTAAACTAGAGAAACGATATCATTTTATATTAGGTTTTCAAAGACAAAAACATAAAAGCCTACTCCATTCACGTTTAAGTTGTCAACACCAATCCAAAATCCTCTCGTAGATAACTTGTTTGGGTTTTGTGTTCTACCGTCAAATAATAATTATTTATTGAATCGATATTATTCTTTTGTTCTATTGTGAGTTATTGTGATTATTCTTTTGTTCTTTTCTTCTATTGTGATTATTCACTAAAACCCTTTAGGTGTTCATTCTAAGTTCACAACTAATTTGATGTATGAGTTGTGTTTATGGTTGTGTTTTAAAGATGCTTTATTGTTTATCTTTGTTATTTGTTTATGTCTATCTTCCCACTGACGTTTAACGCTTACTCTCATTAAAGCTTTGTTTCTGAATTAATGAAATTGTTTCAAGAGTATTTTACTTTTATTCAATTCCATTAATAGTAATATAGAGACATATAGATAATGCTATATTTCTGTACATCAAGAACATAGTCATGTCTATTCTACTTTAAATTCTAAATTTTGCATGTGATACAAATTACACAATAAAATTTTGAAATTTTAGTAAGGGTAACTTTTATATCATTAGGCACATTGAAGAAGTATAAGTGCTAAACTGGACTAGTTTCACTTGTCATCATTTTATTCTAAATCGCCTTTTACAGAATATACCTCTTAACATTATTAATCAAGAAATGTCGACATAGAGACTAGTTCTGGATGGCCCTAATTGATTTTGTTAGTAGGAATATGGCAAAATTATCCCTATTGAAAAAACCAACAACACTGAAAAAATCTCCATTTCGTACACTAATCATCATTTGCCTTCCATAGTCAATCTTCTGTTTCAAGGTGTTTAGTATCATTCGAACAACGTCACTTTCCTTATTACATACATCGCATATGCTTTTATGAAGCTATTATATATATTCACATTTGATGGTTTATACTACATATTATTTTAAGCTTCCTTAAATCTCAAAAGCAATATGTATGGCCATGGAGGCAGGAGCGATGTCACAACAGTCTGTAAAGGATTAGGAAAATCAGTTGTTTTGGAAAATTTGTCAATTCCAAATACTTTGTATGCTCATTCACGTATGCATGTCACTCCAATTTTATTTCATTTAATGGATTTCTAATATGACAACATATAACTTCTATACTAATTATGTTTTAGGTACTAAAACTAGTGACTTATTCACTGCATCCTCCACAAGTTTAGCTATAGTAGAAAAGCTGTTGCAAGAGGGTGTGAAAAACCCTACACTTGAGGGAACAACTGTTACTATTTCAATTAGTGCGTTCGAACGTGCAAGGACCCTACTTGGGAATCTAGACATCGGGGACTCATTTATCTTTACCGACTCTCATATTACATGGAATCAAAATAAATAATTATATCATTGTCATTAGTGAGCCAATTAAATGAACTCAACTTTAAAGTTGATTTATTGTTGTATCTGTAATAATTTGTCAAACAACATATCTACTACTTAGGGGTCAAGTTGTGTACTATTGAATGTGGATTGTTATTGTCCTGGTCCTATGACTATATAAATTAGGTAACTTCTAGTTCAAACTTTCTACTACTCTATATATCATATTATTATATTGATAAAATTATTTAAAACTTTTATAACTAAATTTTGCCTACTCCATATATCATATTGTTAAATTGATAAAATTATTTAAAATTTTTATAACAAATTTTTGCAATGTTAGTAAATACTAATGATTAATTAATACTACTGTTTAACAGTTGAAATTATGTTTTGAGTTTTTTTTAATAATATGTTGTAAACATTCAAAACAAATCTCCAATAAAACATATCTTAACTATGATAGATTATAAAAAGGTTAGTTTAATAATTTTAAAAAATGTTATACATTTAGTGACGATTTCTAGAAATCATATTTAGTGACGATTTCAAGAAATTATCACTGAATATATACATTTAGTGATGATTTCTAGAAATCGTCACTAAATGTGTATCATTTAGAGACGAATTCCAGAACTCGTCGCTGAATACTTGACATTTAGTGATGATTCTAAAAACCCGTCGCTAAATATTTAACCTTTTTGTGACCAAATAAACTGTTCGTCGCCAAATATAGACCCTTTAGTGATGATTTTCAGGATTCGTCACCAAATGTTTAATAAGTTTTGGTGATGTTTTTAAAAAACATCGCCATAAGCTTATTTAGCAACGAATATCTGACATCGTCACCTATTGTACATCATTTAGTGACGATTTCTCGTAATTGTCACTAAATATTCAGCATTTTGGGACAATTTCTTCTATGCGTCACTAAAGGTTTTCTAATTTGCGACGCTTTTTATTTTGGTCACTAAATGGTTAGTTTTAATGACAATTCTTTGAATCATCATAATATGTTTACTTTTTGTGACAATTTTAGTTTCGTCACAAAAGAGAACGTCACAAATTCCCATAATTGTTGTAGTGCCTGGTATGATTATTCCTTTTTTAAGTACTAATGTTGATGTCCAATTTCTTAATTTTTGTCCTAATAACCAAATCATCAAATTACAACTTATAACTGATGAATCTATAGAATGAGACATCTATATGTGATAATCTAGGGGCTCATGTAAACAATAAAGTTTGTCAATGCCCTAGGTGTTGAACATGTAAGAGGAGATATGTTTCAAAGTGTTCCGAACGGAGATGCTATTTTCATGAAGGTAAAAAACTCTGCTACTACTACATTTTCTCAAGTTATTTACAATTTAGGAGTTGAAAACCAAATTAGTACGTTAAACATCTTTGACAGTGGATACTCCATGATTGGAGAGATGATTGGTGTTTGAACATTACAAGATTTCACGAAATATGGTGTAGGCAAAAGGTTTCTACGATATTTTATGTAAAACATTCTTGAAAACACTGACATTCTGCAACGTTTATAAAAAATGTAAATAAAAGATTGGCCTTTCTGCGACGTTTTAAAAAAACGTCACGGAATCTTTCACATTTCGCGACGTTTTCTAGAAACATAGCGGAATGTTTAGAAAAATTTCACAGATACACTTATTCTCTTTTATTTTTTCATTTTTCGAAATAATTTTAATTTAATAATTTTCCAATTTTAATAAATATTTTTTAAATAACAAATTTTTTAAATCTTATTTATTTAATTATTCAATATTTTTATGAATGTTATTTATTTAATAATTCTTCAATTTTTTAGTATATCATTAATTTTAATAATTATTTATGTATCACAAGAATTTCATATATACAGATAATTTATTATTTAATTGTAATTCCTAAAAATGTCATAATACAATAATTAATATAAAAAGAACATCATAAGTGTATACTATATTAATATGCGTATATATATCTAATCTAAACGAATATGATATGTAGAACATAAAAGTTCCAAGAGCTTTTTTGGTTATTCAAATTCAATTTTTTGTTGTTCGACTTTGGCAGTTAATCGATTCTACATTTGTTTAACTTTTTATTCAATACATCGACTTTAGACTATAACTCTTGATTAACATTCTTTGACCCTCTAGTTAGTCTCGAAGTCTCTTTCTAATCGAAGTCCTCCCTTATGGTCGATGTCGGACCCTGTTTCCAGAGCCCAGCAATCGCATCCAGATAACACACATTCATCAACTATACTTGCATTCAAAACTCCCTTTTCTAAGCTCAGCTCCGTTCTTCGAATAGTCGACTAATATGATGATAGTTGACTAGTCCATTTATCCATTTCAATCTGAATACCTCAAGGAATAGCATTGGTGGGTCCACACTTTACATATGTACATGCCTCGGCGCTATTGGCATAAATTTTTCTTTAGGCATCATATGTAGGGTTTCTTTGGATTGTTTGAAAGAGAACTTCACGAGCTAAAACTTTTATGAAGACCTCGAAAGCCAATTGTAACTTCTGGATGGTCAAAAATAGGACAGAAGATAAACTATGAACAGTAACCCAGATAATATTCGTGAACAGTAACAAAGATGATACTCGTGAACAGTAACATAGACGAAATCTGTGAACAGTAACACAGAGGAAGTCTGTGAACAGTAACATAGACGATACTCATGTACAGTACACACAGAGGAAGTCTGTGAACAGTAACACAGAAGAAATTCTTCAACCAACATAATTTCTTAACTCCTTTTTATTATCCTTGGCCTATGATCTGTGTTCTATCCTCTGTAGTTGAATTTTATCTTATTTGTTGACCACTTAATGTCTGTGGTCTATCCTTTGTGTTCTATCCTCTGAGTAATGACATGTCCTCTGTGTTCTGACGTCATCACAGAGGATACTTCTCCTCTCTATTCCTCCTTGCCTCTGTATTCTGACGTCAGCACAGACGATACTTCTCCTCTCTATTCCTC